>JAANDH010000436.1:180846-413000 GCA_011799765.1 Nymphaea thermarum
TCATGAACCGGTTCAACTATATTGTGATAATCAGGCAGCGATATCTCTTATGAAAAATGGAGCTGTTAGCTCAAAGAGTAAACATATAATGGTGAAATACCATTATGTTCATGAAATGATTGAGAAAAATGAAATCTCTGTCGATTATTTGCCTACCAATGATATGGTGGCTGATCCCTTAACAAAGGGAATATCTGAAAACATGTTTTCAAAACATGTAGCCCATATGGGGTTAAGATATATTTGAAAAATTGCGAAGGAAAAGCCATTGAATGGAAAGCCTCGCTGTAAACCTTGAAAAAGGTTTAGGTTGCGTTGGATAAGCCATTATGGAAAACCACGTAACAAATTGAATAAAGAAAACCCACATAGAGTGGAAGCAAACTAGCGGTCTCATGGCCAAGTGGGAGATGTTGGATATGGATAGTGGCCATTGAGCCTTATCCGAATATCCCGTAACTGCAAGGCAGTTACGAGAACAACCCAAAAATCTCTCGTGAGATAAAGGGAACCCCATCCTAAAATCTCTCACCCTTAACCGCAGCTAGGGCATGAGAAAACCTAAGGGGCTAGGGTATAATTTCCTAGCAAGCTCTCTTGAAAGAAATACATAACTCGTGAGAAGCCCCTTGGAAGAAAACCCCCAAAAAGACTATCTTCTTCCTCTTCCTCTCTTTTGTTGTTCTTCACAGGGGAAGCTTGCTACGCTTGCTGGAGACTTCACTGCATCCACCAAAGGGAGACTTCCGCTGCACAACGCAAAAGGTCCAACAATGGCGCCATCTAATAGGATGTCCATAGTCTGGGCTTCCTTTTTTTTTTTGTAACTACTAACCTGAACCCGAGTCCATCTTGATTGGTCTAGCTCGGCAGTGAAAATAAAACTTAACTAGTAAAGATTCAGTAAGTATCCTTTGCATCCCAGTACATTGATGGGATAATGGCTTCTCTCCTCTAGTTTGAATCTTAGGAACCATGGGAGGCCAATTTTCAATATATTCGGTATAGAGAAAATGGAACCGTAGCTCCTAAAAGAGTCCACGATTTTGATCTTCTTACAGCAGAAAGTGCAAAATAATTGAGGCCAAAGGAAAAGACATCGCTTATAGATGGCAGTACTCCCTATGCCTCCATAACACGAACGGGAAAGAATCTTCCTGACATAAAAACAGAAAAGGATGAAATTCTTTCCGATTGCCCATGATAATCAAGCCAAGGTCCCCCTCTGTGTTTGCTTTCTGCTTGTGTAGTTCTAAATCACCAAAAAAAGTAATGAGGTAGACGATTTGGATGAATCACCCTCTCAAATCCGTCAAGAGATCAACTTCAAGTTTCCTTTGAAGATTCAAAGTTCCGGTTGAAGCAAGTTAAATATGTCATTTCTTGACTCCCAAAAGTTGGAAATAGCGCCAGCCGGAGGGAAGGGTCACTTGTCATTTGTCAAAGATTTATTAGATGTTTGCACCGAAAAACATGAATAACTAGTTCTACCTACTAGATGGTCCCTCTTTTACTCAAGCCCATTCATGTGATTGACGAAGAGCGAGATCATAATGATCCTGTCTGTGCAACTCATCGCATGATAGGTGAGCAATATCCATAGGACAACTCTAATCATATCAATCCGCTTCACTAGAGTCTCCGCAGCCTGTTTTCAATAGCAGTCTTGTTGAAAGGCAGTAAACAGTATTAAGACATGCAGACAACCAAGACTGCTGGATTGGCGAAATCAGACTTCTCAATCTGGTCCACAGAAATGAAAGCTGACAACAATAGGGACGCGCACTCTCTCTCTCCCTCTTTCTCTAGCCCCTTTGTCATACTTCTTTTCTTTTCTTTTTGAGAAAACCAAGGCTGCATAAAGAAAAACAGCAACCATAAGTCGACTAAAATATACTTCTTATTTTTTTACAGAGGGGACAACCCAAATCTCACTCTTAGCAACAGAGCATGTAGAGAGGATTCTTAGTAGACTAGGTCTCACAAAATTTTCATGGTTTCAACTATACAACTCCATTCCGTGTATTTGAGCTCTAATGCTGGCTTTCGCCCACAGAGCTAGCTGGTCCACCGCTGCACTGTGCGGCGGTTTCCGATTGAAATATTGGGTGCTCATTGTTCTGCCGGACTGATTTGTTCATCCCTACTTGCTAGAAAGGAGGATGAGCCGCCAAAAGTAGTACTCTGATGTCAGATATTTAGATGCAAATACCATAAGACTAGCAGAGTAAATTTCTTATGCAGCCAGATTGTGTTACTTCACTGAAATCATTTTAGAGAACCAAGAGATGCAATGACATCGGAAAAACACCATAGATGGTGCTGGCAATGATGAAGACGATTTCGATAAATCATCATAAGGGTTCGATAGGACAAGAACTTAATATTCCATCGAAATCAAAATTCAATAGGCACTCAATGTCAGCCAGTCACCAGCTCATCTGTACAATTCCGGAAACGCAAAGTGCCTACCGATCAAACCCGTCGCCTGGAAATATGCAAGAAGGGACCATTAGCCCAGAGGACGGCAGCGAGGACCACCATGGGCAACCATCAAACTACGTATCAGTTGCTTGAGTGGGCGATCAAACAGCTAGGCAATTCAATGCAGAAATTATGTGCACGTCTGACACCAAACCTTTGAACTTTCTTCACATCGCGATCTGACAAACCAGTAGACGGAGAAAGACATTTCCTAACAAAGGATTAAGGCGACAAACATGTGGTTTAATACTGGTAACCACACCCTAATATCAGATCGGCCGAGCCGTATCAGCATGTATCGCCTTTTTTATTTATCAAATAGTTTAAAATATTTTAAATTAGTTTAAACTACAACAGAAAATTCGGCCTGCTTCGGAAAAATGAATTGTGTTGGACCACGTGTAACTGCGGTGAATATGTTTATGAGAGTTGTCGGCCGTTGAGTTTTAAACTTTTACAACCTACGGCAATGGCGACGTTGCGTCCTCTAAAGTCAATCATGTATGAATTGTTCAGGTATCGCACACTTTTGAAAAAAAAATAAAACTAGCGTAAAATAAATTAAAACATACGTTAAGTTTAGGGATATCGATAACAATAGATTCGATTTAGATCCGACATCCGACTGAGTTGCATAAAAAATCAGCTAGAATTTGTATATGAGAAAGAATTTATATCTGAGTTGAATATAAGAAATAACATCTGATTAGATTGATCCGATTCGGATTGAATAAGACATAATTTTAAATAAATATCCTATACTCAATCACTATAGTTTGGATTCATTCAGTTTAAAAGTTGGATACAAAAGTTAGTTTAAAGGTCAGATTCATATCCACAACAACCCTGCGGGGGAAAGACCCCCTAACCTTTTATTACAATAAGAGAAATATTTACAGCAAAAGTGACAGCAACAACGCCTCAAGGCCTAGCGCTAGCCAGGAAAGAAACAAACCATAAGAGTACACCAAAGGAAGATGAACCAAAAACTACATAGCGCGAGCTAAAAGAGACAAAATATTATGATCAGGTTGTTGTTGCAGAATATGAAGACGATGCAATAAGTAGTTGTAATGATTGAGCCAACCGTGAGGGGACCGACGTCCATGGATCATGGTCTTGAGTCTTCTAGTCCAAGGCTTGTTGTTGGAGATGAGTAAAATTTCGTGGAAATTCTCCAAACCACCAGCCATCAAAATTTGACGAAGAATAGAGTCCTCAGGAAAAACATTGTTGACCTCCCACCAAGCTACACCTTGGTCACGATGCAGTCCATCTGAATCTTTGAGCATAAACACGACCAGCTGTCTACCGTTAGAAGCAGCAGAGGCTACTTGTAGGCAAGCTCGGCCAATCACAATACGAGGGCACTTATCAGGAACAATCCCTGTATTCAACCAAACTTGAAGGTCTCTCCTGTCTTCACCAGTATCCCTCACGATAGCATAGAAACCATCCACACAAACCTGCCAAACAGCGTAAGAATCATGTTGAGAAGACGAAGTATCATCTTTATGGATTCTCGCATTGCGGATGCACCAAATTCTCCAGAGAATGATGTGAAAACAGATGTTCCAGCACTTCATGAGTCATCCTCTTTTGAAGCTACAAGAGAACCAGCATTTTAGCTCTCAAACAATAGTGTGTTGTGGGTTGTAACTTCTCCTAAATTTGGAAGTTATGAATTCCCAAATTTTGGAGGAGTGCGGGCAAGAAACCATAATATGGTGAGCCGACTCTTCTTCTTTGAGGCAAAGAGCACATCTGTTCGCTAAAGAGATGTCACTCTTCTTCTGACGATCGAAGGTAGGGAGACGATCGTTGCACGCCAGCCAAACAAACCATTGCGCTCTAGGTTGGGTATTGGGGAACCATATGAGTTTCCTCCAAGGTTCCTCGTCAGATTCATATCGGATTGAATCTCGGATTCAGGTTATAAATTTGGATTTCAAATTCAAATAATATGATATTTTTTATCTGAATCCAAATTGACAAATGAAAAAGGAAAATATGATAAAACATGCAACAAACTCGAATCCGATTCATTTGTCTCCTGTGTCCCTATTCATTTGACGTCCCTAATGTGTCTCCTGTGTCACCCCAAAAATTTGCACCAAAAGTGATTTAAAGATGTCAGTTCCTCAATCCCATGTGCTCTGCGTAGCTGTTCGGGCCTTTTTATGCTTGAAATTTCAAAGCTTTTACATTGGCATCCCTCTTTTTGCTTTCTTAATAAACAAATAATGAATACAAAAATTAAAACCTGCAGATTACCCTTTTTGTTTTTGTTTGTTTTTTGCGTGATACTTTTCACCAGTTTGTGCTATCAAAACTACCTCAGGCACTGGTTTATAAATAATAACAGGTACTATTTTTCCCTTCCATTCATACGAAAAGCCCCTACTAGTAGGACATATTTCACAAAGAGTAGGTTGGATGTCAATCCAAACATTTATCAAATAGGGATTTAGGTCAGCCATGAAGGTTTTCCTGCTAGTGGTAGGCAACAAAGCAAAATGGGGCATCCACTATTACCAAGGACACGGAAACGGGAGACAGTAAGATGGCTACGGATGCAGCAGAAATGCATAGAAATAGGTATCCAGAAAAGCATGTTCAACGAATCTCACTAGCATGACCATAAGGAAATAATATGATCTCCCTACCATCAGCCCATCAGAAGCAATCAAAATGTACCTTCAAGGAGGGACTACTCAAAATAAGGGGAACCAGACAGGTTTGACAGTCAGCCGAGTGAAAGAGCAGATTTAACTCTGTAGATCAACCATCACTTCTGACCAACTTGTAATATTTGCATTAGAAACGAAATGCATTAATACAAAAGATTATCATTTTCCCTCGAGTTAGAACCTGCGCAATAAAGGCCAATGCCACGCAACTCACTCAGACGAAAAAAAGTTCAAAGCCTTGCATAACATGGGTCACAAGTCAAAATGATCAGACCACATTCTAGCTGTCTTCGTCACAAAGTAAAACATAATCAGCAACCTTACTAATGGAAAGCATGTGCATACACCTTTTGAATATGAGCGGAACTAATTATACAAAACATACTACTCTACACCTTTTCAAACATTTTAGAAGCTGAAAGCAGATAAGAAAAGCTAATATGTCAGACTAAAACATCAAACAATAAAGGTGGCCGTTACAGACTAGCCACCAATTAGATAACCAAGATATTGGTATTAGATCATTTAGTAAGAACTGCAAGATCCAGCTAGTTGATGAACAGAACTTTCCCGATCCTCGTCCAGTCAGACCACGGTGAATGTAGCATCCAAAGTCAGCACAGGATCCACTCTCATATGGGTGAAGAAAATACAGTCCCCAGAAAGGACCAGTGTCAGCCCGCTAACAGAGAAGAGACTCACA
The DNA here is from genome assembly GCA_011799765.1 of Nymphaea thermarum. NCBI lineage: Eukaryota > Viridiplantae > Streptophyta > Magnoliopsida > Nymphaeales > Nymphaeaceae > Nymphaea > Nymphaea thermarum. Next base: position 186,724 of record JAANDH010000436.1, read on the forward strand.
CACCCGGCAGACACATAGCCCCAGCTTAAGGAAAGAGATTTCGGGTTTAATCCCTTTCATGTGTGAGTATATATAAAGTGAAATCAAGGCCAAGCGGGTGGGATAATTGCCTAACTATCTGCTACCCGACCCGTAGTATCATTCACTTTCTAACATGAAGTAACTCAAACACATGTAAAGCAAAACGGGTAGATAAGACTTGTGAGCTGGGTCCGGGGTCTAACAACCAGATTCAAATGGTTTTATTTGTTCCCTGAAAATATATGGACGAGGATGATGACACTCAGCACTATTCAACAGTTTAGGGAAAATTAACCAACATGACAGCCCACATCTCCGGTCCAAACACTTGAGTGACCTCTATTTGAATGGCTTATTGCATGAATAAGCCAAAGAACCTAGTGAAAATGAACCGAGAGAAAACCCAATACTGATCAACCAGATCAAGGAATGATGATTCACAGAGAGCATAATACCGTAAAACAACTATTCTGCATCTAGCATAAAATGATATAAAGCAACTGCAAAGCAGAATGACAAATGTATTTTCTGATGGTTAAGATACAGATGACTTCCTATGAGATTAGAAATCTGAGAGCCAATGAATGACTCAATGAAAAGTGACCATCAGTATCAACTACCAACTATGCATAAGGGAACGCTTCGCATGATCCAACCAGTTAGTAACTGTGGCTGCAGAAAAGCATGGGTTAACATAATATTGCGAACCACTAAGACCTTTTACCTTCAATGGATCTCTATGCAAGTTGTCAAAGGAAAATGTGTTCACTAAAAGACAGTAACTTCTACTCCATCACAAAATCATGAAGATGGAAAAAATGACTTAAAACAACTGACAGTGCCTCATATTCCATCCTATAATCTGGCAGCTAGGACAAGTGACTTAAACAACTGACTTCAAGTAACTAATGTTCCTGAAGCACTGAAAGGTTTTTTTCTCTTTTGTTCACTAGTCTTCCTGGGAAATCAACACGTGAATTGTTCTTGTTTATCTAAAAAAACATAATGCCATGAGATACGCATGTATCGTATATTTGTGGTTCACAAACTTGAGTTATCATGCCCCTGTTTACATGAACTCAAGCCCAGAAACTGATGTGTTCTTTAATGTAGTTTGCACACAAGTACAAATAGGCAAGCGTCTGTACATTTGACATACACAAGACGCTTTTGCTAACCTGAACCATACAAGCCACAGTATAGTCAGACATCTAAATCAAACTACCAATGTATCATTAGACATTAGCAAATATTAAAGTGCACCAAAGTGTTTTGATATTAACAATCAAATGAATACTGCAACAAAATGACTAGTAAAGCAAGTTTATCACTCTAAAGTCTAAAACTGGATTAGTAGGATGTCTAAAGTTTGTTCCCTTGGAAGCAAACATTTTAAGCAGAAGCAGTATACTGTGACTGTTCAGGGTCAACAATGACTAACTTATCAATCCTCAAAAGGAGAGTGTGTTTTAAGACTCAGAATACCTAACTTTTCAATTCATAAAAGAAGTGTGTTTTAAAACTGTGGCTATTGTACAAGGCAGTAGTAACCGTTCAGCTTATGGATTAAAAGCTATGACCACTGCTCCCTTAGATCAATCAGTTAGCATGGAGTATCATAATGTACTAGACTTTTCCAAGAAAAGAGACAAATGGGTGGCATCAACAGGTATTGAACAGTACATCATTACACATCAATAGGTTCAAGATCTAAAAGGTAAACAGTAGCAAGAAATGAATACTTGCTTCAATAACCAAGGCCTTCAATTAGTTAAGATCGGGTTCATGTTCCGAATGCAGATGATGTGCAGGCAAGCCATAGATTATTGCCCAATATATAACCAACCCTCAGGCACTCATCAATAACAATAATTAACTCTAGAGCCATTCCCCAACCTCATCTCCCTTCTCTAAGTGATTTCACTTACCAGTTACCACTGATTTTTGTTGTTCAGGATAGATGATAAAAACCCCCATGCTTTCTCTAATACGATGTGCAACACTGCCTAGGACCATGCTTGTTGTGAAATGAAGGTTTGCTTCAGATCGATCCAATATTGATCTCTTAAACTGTCTAGAGAAATTGACGACCCATGAAGATTAATCAAGAAAATTAATAAATTATACACAAAAGGTTTCTTACAATCCCTGGTCCCATACTCCAACTCTGAGATGCAACCCAAAGTCAAGCAAAGACAATATCAAAAAGAAGTAAAGAACAAATTTCTGACCATAGGAAGCAAAGATAAACCACTGAGAGGAAAGGACAAGATCTATTGTCCAGCTAGATACATTTAAGTTAAAGCTGTTGTTACTTTTTTTTTGTGCAATTCATGATATGCCAATTTTGGTAGAAATCCCTAAAACTCCTGCTCCCAGTGTGATGCATGTCAGCTTCTATAAGTGTATTCCCATGGACAAATAATTCCTCTACAGTGCTTATAAAAAAAGAGCATTTGAAAGCAATTTCACAAAAAGGCAATTTTATGATGTGCGACAGAGAAATATCAGATACATTTTCTTTTCTTTAATATTTAGAGAACAGAGTGAAGCTCACCCATAAACTTCAACTTGATAAGTATCACAAAATATGACAATAACTGTAGACCCCAAGAAGCGTGAACTTTGGTCGCTTAGAACTAAAGCTGGACAGCAGTGTCTTAGTTCCACGCAAACATCAGGGTTTGGTCCTAAGAGTTCAGTGATAAAGATGCCACTAACCTTCGTCAACCCTAGCTTAATGCCATTCGTTCACTTCACATGGAGAAAGATGAAATCCATTCTGCATTGAGAACCATTGCTACAATCAAAGGTGGGATTTTTTACTATTCGCAACAGGACTAGGAGATGATACCCAAGAAAGAACAAAGGTGTTAGATTCATCATCATGAGATGAAGAAAACGAAGCACCTATTAAAAGTTGAAGGATGAACAAAGGCTTGATTTTTGGACAAGTTCCTTCGTGCTGTCATTTTCCATTAATAAGTTCCAACAGAAACTACACCTGAAAGGCTACTCCATATCTACTGAAACCCAGACAGCAAAAATCGGCCCTACAATCAACAATTGAGTTAACCAACCTTTACTAGATCATGCCATCCAAGCCCAAGAGACGTGAGGATATGTGCAAAAACTCAACAGAAATGCATACTTTAACCTGAAACTCCAGACAAAATTTGAGATTTCAGCAACAGATTCCCGTCAATATTCTCAAAGCTTATCATCACCACCATGCATCGTCTTCCCCAATAATCGAGATCAACGCATCAATGGCACCGTAGGACATAAAGAATGAAAATATTTCAACAAGCGAACCAATTCCGACATACAAACAACTAAAACCCTCCAAACTGGAAAGCATTTTAACCCAATCTCCAACCGTCCCAATTCAAGTTACAGCGACCGATAATTATATACCGAAAATAAAATCAGAATACATGCAAAAGTAGCAATGAGACTATATTTTCCATGACAAAGGAAACCATTGTAGTAACAACACCATACCACGTTGAAACAAAACGCTATCTTTATCCTTCCCTATTCCTCGCATCTCACATGCTAAACAAATGAAGGAACCTAAGATTCGCATAGTTGGCCCCTTCCCACATACCCAAATCGCAACAATTTGATTGCCAACACCGCCCAAGGAAAGAAAGGAGCTTTGCAACTGTAACAACCTGCATGAGTCAACTCACAATTCGAACTCGTCTTCAAGCTTCAATGCCTCTGCAGCCGCCTCTTCTTCCTCATCATCAATTACAAAATATGGGTTGTGTGCCTCCGGCCGGAACTTGTACCCCGTGAAGACGTAGAAGGCTAGCGTCGCGAACTCGGAGGCGATGATGCTGGTCCACGAGTACTTATACGAGGTGATGGTCATCAGTGCGTATACGACGACCCTGGTGAAGTAGATGTAGCAGATGACCACGATGTAGTACTGACGGAAGAGCGTAAGCTTCATGAGGTTCACAGCGGCCTTGCCGTCGGTGCGGGCAGCCTCCCGGAGGTTCTTGATAGACCAGACAATGGGGAACAGCACGGCACAGCAGCAGATGACATCGACGAGCAGGAAAACCTGCTTCCATGTGATCCAATCCTGTGTGAACGGACCGGTCTCATCGAGGACGACTTGTGCTATGTTGGCAACGACTTGGAGAGGGATCACGATCATCAGGACCTTCTTCTCCCTGTCCTGAAGGTAGGGTTTGATGAAGGACCAGCCAGTGCCGATGAGGACGATGAGGGTGAATAGGGTAATCCCCTTGAGGAAGCTGAAGATGTAGAAGAGGACGTCCCAGCCATGGGCAGTTCCCGTCCGCTTGATGTATGACTTGTCCTCCGCCTCACAGATCAGGTTGAGGGCTTTAAGCAAGACCAGGGCAAGCATGAAGTAGTGGATCCGGAAGGCGGTAAGCCGTTTCCTGTAGAGGACGACGACCCAGAGACAGGCAAGAGCGGTGTAGACGAGGAACAAGAAGAAGTAAACCCTAGGGAGGACGGCGGAGCCGGCGGAGAGATAGTCGCGGTGCTGTGGGTTCTTGCCCTCGAGGTTGTACATGGCGGAGTGGACGTTCATAGAGACACTGACCTGGGGGGCGAGGCAGTTGGCGAAGACGAGGGCAAACTGGTTCGCGTCGTTGACGTCGTAGGCGGTGTTGAAGAAAGAGGCCCCCTTGAAGGTGGATAGTTGGGCGACGACCTTGATGAGGTTGGACTCGAGGGCACAGTGGATGTCCCCCTCCTGAAGCTGCTGAAGGACGTGCATCCAGGAGTCACGGGTGCAGAGGAAGAAGCCCAACTGCGTGAGGTCGGCATCGGGTTCGCTGACGGCAATGCCCGTGAGGTTCAGTTCCAGGCGGCTCGTGTGGGTGAAGCCGAACTCGTCGAAGGGGATGATGGACCTGGAGTCAGATCTGACCTCCTTATACCGGATCTCCGCATACGATGTGAGGAGGAAAGAGAAGAAGAGGAGAAGGAGGAGAAGGAATGGGGAGAAAGGAGATCGGGTCGACATTGCAGAGAAGGAGGAGGTGCCTTTCTCTGCAGATCGGCAAACCGGCGGTCAAATTTGACGAATCCGAGTAATTCCTTCACTCTCGATCGGAATCGACGGATGTCGACGGAGGAGTAGGTCGCCGGAAAAACGGCGTCGGTTCGATCACAGATAGGAAGGAAGAGAGACGGAGAGGGAAAGGGCACCGACGAGAAGCAGATTTCCCCTCTTTTATCTCGCTCTCTCTCTCTTTCGACTTTCGACTTTCTCCTTTTTCCACTTCTACCACTGACCGACGACGGAAGGAAGGAACCGTGGAGGCGACGCGTTGGGAAAAGTCACGCTTCCGGGTATGGATCCGGGTACAGCTATTAGTAAGGCTTCTCAGACGGGTCGGGTACCGAAGACCCGATCTTAGCGCGATGCGATGCCCGAGCCGAAACAATCTGATTTCTTGCTTGTATCGATTGCATTTTTATCTTTTCTCTAACAAAGTAAAGTTCTGTATTGCCCCTAAAAAAGTAAAGCCCGGACCATCCACGCATGTGGAGTCAAGGTACGAGTCCGTGCTCACATGAACGAAGCTTGAAACCGAATCAACCAGTTGACGTCGACAATCGTGGGGATGGGAAGGTAACGTGGAAATGAATAAAAGGAATGATGATGGTATAGTTTTAATCTATTGACTCGTATTAATTAAGAATAAGGGTTCATTTGGTTCTACTTCCATTTATTTATAAGCCGCATTTGAATTCAGACGTGAATTTGAAATTCAGATTCAAGTTGGATTCGGATTGTGAATTTGGAATTAGATTCATATTTGATATAGACTTTCTCTTTATTCACGTTCGAATATGAATACGTGAATATTCAATAAGCACCACATGTAGAATGCAGAATTTCAAAGCATCATTTGCAGCCTCCTCTTGCTATGTGCATAAAGATGTCAAACCGTTTCTTTAACTTAGAAAAATGCCATTCATTTTCTTGTTGGTGCTGTATTATATTCTACGAAGGCGTAAGGCGGCAAGTTGTATAAAAGTATACAATGCGGCCCCGTCTCACTTTTCCTACTATTTGCTTTAAAAAAAAATGGAATGATCGATACCATTAATGCTCCCCAACTGCTCCCACCTTTTCCAACAAAAATATTGAGGACCGAAGTTTAGTCTTATGAAAATCGTTTCTTGATCAAACTGGCATAGCTTGTAATCCGTCAATAGTACCCCAAAAAAATTAAAGAACAAACTCTAAAAATATATAAAATTTAAGTGAATTAAAAAACTTATAATATTAGAAGTTCTGATATACATACTACTGTAAGTTATCTAGCAAACTGTATTTCTGTTCGATAATTCTACTTGGCTTTCCCTGTCATTTGTATTCATATATAAATGATGCACATAGAAAAATGACACTGACAAGCTTCAATCCCCCGGAGCAGGAACGGCATTTTGAAAGGGCTATCTTGATCCACGCACTATCTTGATTAACGGCACTGGTGAGAATGCTGAATTCATGGCACTAATTGAGCTACACATGGGATGGGAGGCAATTTTTTTTTACTGTAAAATGGTCCTCTCTCTTCCTCATTGTTTCAATACACTGAAAAATTAATTACCTTTACCAAAGTAAGGATATTCCAACAATTACGGGGTTTGGAATAATAAATACGGTCATTAACAAGGGGCCATGCATTATGGAATAGAGATTATCCAAATACCTCTATTAATTAACCCCCCCCCCCCTCTTAATAAGGACAAAACTGAAACCTGAAACATTTTCTAGTAAAATTACAAAAAAAAAAAAGGCCCTCTCAAAAGAACTGGGAACCATGTCTTTCCAGTTCCCATATTAACCGCATAACGTGGAAAGTGCTCTTACAAACAGAAAAGTGCTTTCTAGAATAAGGTACTTATAAGAATTTAACATCATATTAATAATCCTTAGTCAGTGTTTGGAAAGAGGGAAAAAGGAAAATAAAGTAAAAGAACACTTAGAATGGATTGGGTTTACAAGTGGCACATGCACACTAAAACTCCTTAGAGGCTATTAGTAATAGTAAGCACGGTTTCATATAATATTCATATTCGAAAGAATTGGAGTAGATTCATGCAGCAATTTTCTTAAATTTTTTCACGAATCTACCCACTCTTTTGGATATGTACATGGAACAATAACCTACTACTATTGCTGCCAAACGCCCCCTTAGCACCACATATTGGTTCAAAGTATTCATCAAAACAATCTGTTTAAGGCAATTCGATGAATCGCCTATGGTGATTGCATTAAAATAACATGATCACCAATGCAGACATAGATCACAAGCCATTTGGCATGAGATGTGACATCAGTTTGATTTTTATGAGTGCTTCTCATTTGTACTGCAAACAATGCAATGCAACATTCAAACTGACAAGTGTACTATAGTCCATCCAGATCCCCAAGCAATGTTAGACCTTGGGATAGGGTGAAAGTGGGAAGTGCCATATCCCGAAAATTTCTAACTCTTCGTTTCTTGCTTAAAGGCGTTTGTTTTCTAGGGTTAATTGAGTAAGCTACAAGGCAACAATATAGTACTCCCAAAACTAGCTGGGTAGTAAATGAGTTGGTCTCTCAGTTAAAATATATTTACTGGTATTGGATCTCACCTATTCACTTAGACTGAGAATCAAGGAAGAAGTGACTATGTTAGCCGACTCCAAATAGTACCAAACTAATGAGGTAGACGGTGACGGAGCTAGACATATTTTAGCACTCGCGGGCATCTTGTATATAATTATGTCAAAAAGTTAAGACCAAGCAATATTAAATAAGGGAATTTTATGGAACTGTGTAGGCAATTGTCCACACACGCCCTCGTGTTTCCACCGGTGGATGCAAATATCAACATGATTGTATTGTATTGCTCGTTTTGGTATTCACTTAAGAATATGTCTGCCTCTTGCAGTAGCAATCAGTTTGAAATTCATGTTGTGGTTCCCCATGGTCCCTCGCCATCTTATTGTAGAGCTTGGCCTGAATTATGGAGCTCTTCACTAGATTGGCCATCATCAGTCGCAGGGTCCTTGCGCCATGCCTTTACCGCCATCAGTGAGACTCCTTGTCCCCTCAGCGGGAGTTCTTCAGAGAAGAAAAAATACTAAAACAAACCCCGAGAGCATGCAATACGGCCTTTCCTGTTAAGTAAAGGTGGATGTTGGGCCAGGTAGCTGAAAGCACAGGATGGGCTTCCGAGTACCCAACCCGGGTGGGATCGGGTTCAGGCCGTAAAAAAGATAGCCTCGGGCCAGGACGAGCTGACTTAGTCATCAGTCCCAGAAAGGGCTGGGCCAGCCCGATTCTCAACCTATTGATGATGAAAGCAATGTTTGGTGGAGCAGCTCCGTAATTGACACTTGCTCATTTCTTGCTCTTTTTGAGCATTTTGAAGGTGGGTATTTGTTGATTTAGTGAAATAAGTTGTTCTTCAAATGGCGGTTCTTCCTAAGTTTTTGTTGTGGGTATTGGTGTGAGAACGAGCATTTGATTGGCAAGGAGAAATCTTGTCTTTATTTATTTTTTGGGTAGGACGAGTTTTATGATCTCTGATTCCTCTTTTCAATGATGTCCTCATTGGGGGCATGAGTTCTATGTTGGTTGATGAATTCCATCAAGTAGAAGGTGTGTGCATGTATATTTGTATATTCCTTGTTTTTTTGCAGCAATATCTGTGTTTTTTCTTAGCTCATGCTTTTAGAGTACTCTGTCTCTGTCTCTGTCTCTGTTGAGAAATGCAATCTCTTTAAGTTTTTTGTTTTCTTTCTCTTTGCATAAGGATGCATATAGCAGTTGAATTTGATGGCCGCATGTTACTTGGCATGTTTTTGCTTACAAACTCTTGTACTGCATTCTATGTGAACTTGATGTTTCATAGGAGTTTTTTGTAACATCTTCTTTTTTTATGCAAATAACACCTTGCTGATCACCTGTTTGATGAACTGCTTAAGTGAAGCTGTGAGAGGATCCTAATAAGTGAAACTGTGAGAGGCTATATTAAGATTGAAATGAGTAACTAGTACTCAACCTAATTGCACAGTATAAATCCTACTCAAGTCAATGAGGCAAATTCAACATTGATCAAATAACGTGAGGCCATCACTTTGTTAATGGGTGGCTGTTGGTTATCGTGGAAGCAATGTGCAATGAGTGCTGAAAAGTGGGGAAAATGCCAATGTGCCAAAATGTTTTGGAGGATCTTCTTACATATTCACTTGTGCTGTACTCATATTATTTACATGGGTGTTTGTCTTTGTTTAATTGTAACCAATGTTCAGTTAAAATTGATTTCTAGAGGCACTCTTCACAACTAGGTTTTTATCATCCAAACAGAAACCATGTTTAAAAAGTAAAACCCTGGTTTTTGCATTGGCATCCAAACAGACAAACCAGGTTTTAAAAAACCTTGTTTCCTCATAACCAGGTTTCGAGGGCATGTCATTGGGTTTTTGTTTGACAAAAAAGTTTCAAAAGTTTATGGGGGTGTTTGGATGACTCTTTCAAAAACGTGGTTTACTTAAAACCTAGTTTTATCAAGAGTTGGTTTTTAAATGAACTTTTAAAACCCGATTTGCTTGTTTGGACGACAAGGCAAAAACTAGGCTTTCATTTTTCAAAACCTGGTTTGTGTTTGGATGACAAGAAATGAGCTTTTGGTAATACTTGTAAAAAACAAAAAAAAGTTCATGCAGTTATGGTATAGCCATAACATTATAACATTCAGAGCATTTTCAAATATAAATTTCATTATCTACAGTCTCTACAAAATGGACAACCTTACACTATGTCACCTTGTCTTGCCAAAACTGAGTTTTGGACGAAAAATCTGGGTCCAGGTTTTTCATCACCATATCAAAACTCAGTTTTGTGGAACCCAGTTTTCATGTCTTCCAAACACCATCAAAAACTTGGTTTTGGAGGTGTCATCGAAACAGCCTCTATGAGTTTACCGTGGAAAGGGGGAAGGGGAAGGCAGGGAATTAGAAAGAGCTTGACGGTGTCTGGTAGATTCCAACATTCTGAAATGGGGCATGGGTATGTCCCTTAATCCCTCAACTCCGCTCTTTCTTTGATAATTTATGAGAGACTGAAACAGAGAGATGCTAAAACATCCTATGATTTCTATCTAATGCTTAAACGAATTCCTCTTCTAAGCCTTTTTACCTGCTCTGCTGGATTTGCAACTTCCTATCAATAAGATGCAGATCAGCCGATGGCTTTCAGGCTTTCAGCGAACTCACGGATCATTGTCTATCTTATTCCTTGCAGTACTGAACATGCACAGGAGTTGTTTGACGAAATGCTTGAAGAGGAAGAGAAGACGTTGCTGCCCGCCTGCCCCTCGTTCGGCCCCGCTTGACGATGGGGCCAACGGATAGGTTCTGCTACGTGGACTCGCTTCTCATTGTACAAACAACCCTACTTTCAAATTCATTAATAAATGACTTCCAATATAAAAAAGAGCTAACTAATACCTTTGATAGATGACAAAAATGAGGACATTTTATCAACTTATAAGCGTTCAAAAGATGGATTGTCGCTGCTTACTTCGCGATAGGGATTTTTTGTCATCCCCACCTTGCACTCCATAATTAAAGATTCTGGTAAGCATCTCCTTCACAATTTAAAACAAACGATGAAAATGAGTCTGCTTGTCTTATTCCCCTTCTAGAAGAAGACATGGAGCTTATGAATTTTCAAACAGTAATTTCCCTCACAATTGAAAAATTAGACAAACAATAATCAATTATTAGACAACAATATTTGTTTAGCAAGTTGTACTTGGTTATATTAAGCAAATTACACGAGCTTATGTAACTCGAACTTGACTCACTTATATTTATAAGCTCAAGCTTGAGTCAGGCTTTAACCAAACGAATTAGAGTCGACCTCAAATTGGCTGCATTCGTTGTACACCCCTAGGTGGCCTTACCGGATTTGCTGTGAATCTTGCATAAAACATCTAAATATGTTGTGCTTAACTTAATGGACAGAAAATGGATTGGCATGTGAAGACATGTGAACAGGGTCAGCCACTAAAACGAATTGTCATTATTTCCTTTTTTTTTTTTTAAAGAATCAATTATCCTTATAATTCAGCTCCATGGAACTGGCTGGTTGCCCAAAACATTGTGACCAATTTATCTAGTAAAAAAGTGCTATCATTTTTTCAGTTAAAAAGATACTATCATGTACTTACTTTAATATTTGGTTATGAAGTCAGATGGGAGTTGGATTTAAGAAATCGCATCCGACTGTATCCAAATATACATAAATATCCATTGGTTTCGGATCAGATTTAACTTTAAATAAACATTCTATATCCAATACTCGTACGTTTTAAAAATCGTCTCTTCAGAATTTGGATTCGGATTTGAATGTCAATGTAAAAATCAGATTAGGGTCGAATTCAATAGCCTGCAATAGATGTCGACCAGGGTCCTGTGGTCCATGAAGTGACATGCTTTTCATCAGGCGGCAAATTTAATAATAGCAACATCGGTATGATCATGACACATATAAATTTAAAAGAGGAGTGGGCAAAAGCAGGTAGGGATGTAAATTAATGGACAGCCGTATTACCAAATTTGCATGACTAAATATTTCTTAGTTGGACTTAGAACTGGACTGGACGTACAAAATTAGAAACGAATTCAAATTTCACATCTAAATAATGCGATTGGGGTTATCAGTGAGGGCAAGATATGGTTTGGATCAACAAGAAAGAATAATCTTGTAAGGATTCAAATTCCATATTAATGAGCGGGGATCATCTTAAATTTAATCGCCAGCCAACTGAAAATGCATGCAGCCGTCCATTGACGTGTTGGTGCAACTTGAAGGATTTGATGAATGAATGTGTGCGTGATGAGAATTGTGATAGCTGTTGCTTGGCCACCAAGTCAAGAACGTTGATGCCCCACGATACAACTTCTTGTATCTAATCTCAAAGTCCCCTTTTCCGTTTCCCCCTCTAAATTAAGAGAATTCTTTTTTTTTTCCCCATGATTTGTTGCCTTTTTTCCAGATTCGTCGTGTTAAGTTAAGTTGCTAACCAAAGCAATGCGTACTGCATTAGTAGAACGACGAATGACCGGTTGATGGAAATTATGCAACAAATGCGGTCTCGAATTGGAAATTTCGCCTTCAACGAAAGTCGACCTCCTCTCACTCTCAGCGCAGGTCACCTGTGACGTCCATGAGAATGGACTCTGGATATTGAGGCAACCTATAAGAAAAAGGATGAACCGCGACCAGTAGTATCTCCAAGCGAGCGACCCCCAAGCATGGACAGCTGCTCTATCTTTCTCGCCCTCCTCTTCGTCACTCTCTCCTTAGCCATCCTCCTCTTCCGCTTCCCGCCTTCTGAGCGCAACGGCAATGGCGGAGCTCGACGTCGCCTCCCGCCTGGCCCATTGGCGCTGCCCATCATCGGTAACATCCACCAACTGGGCTTCAACCTTGCCCATATCGTGCCCTCCCTACGTCGAATTAGAGCTCGTTATGGGCCAGTCTTCCGCCTCTATCTTGGCAAACAAACAGTGGTTTTCATTACTAGTCGTGACCTGGCCCATCAGGCCCTGGTTCAGATGGGCGCAGCCTTGGCAGGAAGGCCACTTTCCCCTGCCTTCGCGCGCATCCTCAATCTCAACCAGCACAACATCAACTCTGCGGACTACGGCCCGTTGTGGCGCCTCTTTCGCCGCAACCTCATGGCAGAGATGCTCAACCCGGGCCGGACCAAGGCCTTCTCGGAGGGTCGGCGGTGGGTCATGGATGTCTTGAGAAACAGGCTACGAGACGAAGCCGAGCAAAGCGGCGGAGTAGTAACCCCCATCGACGCCTTCCACTATGCCATGTTCTGCTTACTCCTCTTCATGTGTTTTGGCGAGAAGCTGGACGAGGTCACCGTCCGAAAGGTAGAAAGGGCGCTGCGTGACCTGCTCGTCAATTTTGCCCAGTTCAACCTATTGGGCATCTTCCCTTGGCTTTCCAAGATTTTCCTCCGAGGACGGTGGCATCATCTCGTGGAGCTCAAGCGCAACGAAGTGGAAACATTGCTTCCCCTCATTCGAGCTCGGTTGACCGTCGAGCAGAAGAACAGGTTCTGCTACGTGGATTCACTTCTCACTCTACAACACCCGGAGGGGAGGCGACTCAGCGAAGGGGAGATCGCCACACTTTGTGGAGAGTTCCTCGACGCCGGCACAGACACGACGTCGACAGCGCTACAGTGGGTGATGGCCAACTTGGTGCGGAGCCCCGAGATTCAAGCCAAGTTGTATAGCGAGATTGTGAGCGTCGTGGGGGATCGTGAGGAGGTGGCAGAGGAGGAGCTAACGCAGATGCCTTACCTTAAGGCGGTGATTATCGAGGCGTTGAGGAGGCATCCACCGGCACAGTTGCTGCTACCGCATGCAGCTACTGAGGAGGAGGTCAGCGTTGCCGGCTATCACATACCAAAGAATGCGACTGTGAACTTCGTGGTTGGGGAAATGGCGCTGGACGAGGAGGTGTGGAAAGACCCCATGGAGTTCCGGCCAGAGAGGTTCATGCCAGGAGGGGAGGGCGAAGATGTGGACATCACCGGCAGCAAGGGGGTAAAGATGATCCCCTTTGGCGCGGGCAGAAGGATATGCCCTGGGATGGGCTTAGCGGTGCTGCACCTCCAGTATTACGTAGCCAACTTGGTCCGCGAATTTGAATGGTCCGTCGTAGAGGGTGAAGAGATAGACCTCACCGAGAAAGTCGAGTTTACCGTGGTGATGAAGCACCCTCTCAGGGCACGCCTTGCACCTAGAAACCGGAACGTCGTTGCTGCATCTATAGATAGATAGATAGAGCGAGAGTGCACGGGCGTCCATTTCTCGAACGGCTTGTGCTCTTAGGAAATTTATGATACATGTATAAGTTGTGGTAGCGACTGTGACGTGTAGTAAAGTGCGTTTTTATTCGCGGTGTATTCGGTCCGACTTCGGATCTGGTTATACACATTGCTCTCATATATGAATTTTCATGTGCCATTTTAATAATGACAAAATTTTAATAATGACAAAAGTGTCAATGACTAATACAACAATTTTTTTTTTGGTAAGGACAAAAAGGTTTTGATAAAAGTAAAACTTTTCAGTCTACATAATCCATATACGTATATCGTTGTTAGGATCAATATATCTTTTAAGTGGTAAAAAAACGTCATCATTTTTTTTCTTTTGCTCATGACATTATCTTATTATTTCATAAATATTTTATTATCTTATAAACATTATCTCATACTTATATTTAGTGTTATTTCATACATTTGACTGTTATCTCATTAATTTTTTGTTGTCTCATAATTATGTTTAGCGTTATCTTATCTATCTATCATTATTTCACACCAATTTGTTATTTCATACCTATTTGTTATGTCATATTTATTTATTATCTTATACCTATTTGTTATCGCATATACTTGTTACTTCAAGCACATGCGTATGCAATATTTAGGGATGAAAATAATTATGCATATTAGAAATAAAGTCCACATATAACGTACGGTTCAAGAATAGCATACAAAACATAGTGTCGTCGCACTTTGGTTAGGTTATTGGTTAATTTACATAAATGTTGACAATGCTTTATTTAGTGCTTGGACCTGCACCGGAACCATATCTCGGCCTGTGAACTTCATGCCATACTTGTGGGGTCGCCGATCTTCTTTTTGCTGGAATGGATTTGACTTGTTCCAAGTCGGCTTTTTCTTTGTGTTCGACACTCGTCTTGTTACAAATATTTCATTATCTTTCTTTCAAACCTATTTGGATCACGAGTCAATTAAGTCAAGTCTGCTAATCAAATTGCAAGTTCTACATGCCGATTGTTACAAAAGATCAATCATAATTAATGTGCTTTTGCAGCGGCTTCTGATCTGTTTAATCATAACTATTTTAGGGCTACAATAATAAAGATTATCTGCAGTACTAATGCTTTATTTTAAGCCATTCTCCGTTCAAAATGTCGAACCAATAAACCACCTAACTATCCACGGAATTGGATCCGGCTTGCATACACTAACATGGATGTCCAACGCTCCCTTAACTTGTTTCTGTGAATTCTGTCACATGCAGTTGAGAAATTAAACATTTATTTTTGGCTTGTTCGCTTGTGATTAATTTTGAAATTGCTTTTTTCTTGGATTTTCATTTTTCATGTTTTCAAAATTCAAGTTTTTTTTTTTTTTTTAACTTCTGATAAAGTGCGCTTTGGGTAAACCTTAAAAATCTGGAATATAAAATTTGGTTCTTGGTTTTTCTTCTTTTTGAATATATTTTCTGAAACTTGAATGTGCATTGTAGCATGATGGGCTCAGATATGGCATATCTAAAAAATCTGAGTATAAGATTACGGCAACTTACTCGTAAGTAAAAACATACAGAATTCTGAACTTGTGGGAAACTGGAAGGGATCACTTCTTCGCTACTAAAAAGATGATGATCAAATTCAAGAAGGCAAGAATACCTTTCTGAAGGTTGCCACATCTTCTTGATCAATACAAGACAATACTTTTCTACATTAATTGTACGCAATCTCATCCATCTCATTTGCCCTCAAGTAGCAGCCTATAGCGTAAGCTAGCTTTTGCTGCTTTTCATTCTTATTTACTTATACTAAATTGCAGTTTCTTCGAATTTCTTTTCTGTATCCACCTTAGGGATATTTGGTTGCATGCATCTGTATTCCTGCGGTAGTAGATCTGGAATGAGCTGGTATTCCTTTCCTCATCTCTCCCGCTCTGAACTTCCTCTTGAAAGTCCCACAGCCCCATCAAAAAAGCAATATTAAAAGCAACAGGCCAAGCTAGTGGACCACCACCCTATTGGATTCTGTCCTTATATGTACGTTTGGTCGGTGAGAGGCAACGAAAGAGACAAAGCCAAAGGAAAATTTTTGTAAAACAAGAAAACGAGCTGTGAATACTCTTTGATTTTTGCAAAGACTTTCTTGTTTTATCATTGCTCCTCTGTCAAGAGCATGAAGGTTTCCAATGCACTGGCAACCAATACTTTAGAACAATTTTTTCCAAGGATTTAATGAAAAGGTCATCAATTTGAAATTGAACAAAAATATATGATGTTCTTAATTACCTAGCGTAGCATGTGTCAGCCATATTGCAGTGATGAGGAAAGCATTAAACACCTTTTTCAGTATTGCCCCCCTTGTACAGAAAATGCATAGATAGATATGGTTGTTAGGGACCACGGATCATAAGGAGAAAACATGGACACAAGAGAATTGACGTACTGGCTGAGGAGAGCTGTTTATTCTTCATATTTTTCAGCATTACAAGGGAGCTCTATTGATAGCTCCTTACAAATAATCAAGGCGGAAACAGTTGATAAGGCAAGATTTGTTCTTTTATCTCATATAGAGGATATATAGTGGATTTAGTTCCTGCCATGATGATCTTGTGCCTTTATCTCTAGTTGTGATTATCACATCTCTTGCTGATTTTGTCTCTTATCATGAATATGGGTGAAGATAATTTCGAAAAATAAGGGAATTTTTCAGTGCTCCTTCATTCTCTTGACATCGCCAACAAATCTCCCCCTCAAGTTAGCGAACAGATGTCAATCTACTCGCACTTGCTTGTGATGAACTTATGAATCCTTTCCAAGACATTTTGTAAGAATATTTGCCAATTGGAATTCACTTTTCATGTGTGGTGTCTGGGTAATACCATCTTGAATTTTTCCTTTGACAAAATGACCATCAACCTCAATGTGTTTAGTGTGTTCATGAAAAACTAGGTTTGCGCTAATATATACGGCTGTCATATTATCATATAAGTTTTATGGGTTCCTTGACTTTTGAATACTCTTTGATTTTTGCAAAGACTTTCTTGTTTCATCATTGCCCCTCTGTCAAGAGCATGAAGGTCTCCAATGCACTCGCTACCAATACTTTAGAACAATTTTTTCCAAGGATTTAATGAAAAGGTCATCAATTTGAACTTGAACAAAAATATATGATGTTCTTAATTACCTAGCGTAGCATGTGTCAGCCATATTGCAGTGATGAGGAAAGCATTAAACACCTTTTTCAGTATTGCCCCCCTTCTACAGCAAATTCATAGATAGATATGGTTGTTAGGGACCACGGATCATAAGGAGAAAAAATGGACGCAAGAGAATTGACGTACTGGCTGAGGAGAGCTGTTTATTCTTCATATTTTTCAGCATTACAAGGGAGCTCTATTGATAGCTCCTTACAAATAATCAAGGCGGAAATTGATAAGGCAAGATTTGTTCTTTTATCTCATATAGAGGATATATAGTGGATTTATTTCCTGCCATGATGATCTTGTGCCTTTATCTCTAGTTGTGATTATCACATCTCTTGCTGACTTTGTCTCTTATCATGAATATCGGTGAAGATAATTTCCAAAAATAAGGGAATTTTTCAGTGCTCCTTCATTCTCTTGACATCGCCAACAAATCTCCCCCTCATGCTAGCGAACAGATGTCAATCTACTCCCACTTGCTTGTGATGAACTTATGAATCCACTTTTCATGTGTGATGTCTGGGTAATACCATCTTGAATTTTTCCTTCGACAAAATGACCATCAACCTCAATGTGTTTAGTGTGTTCATGAAAAACTAGGTTTGCGCTAATATATACGGCTGTCATATTATCATATAAGTTTTATGGGTTCCTTGACTTTAATGTTAAGTCTTTCAACAACACTTTAGCTCATATTAGTTCACATATATTAGTTCACATATGCATGAGACCATGACTCTGAATTCAGCTTATGCACTTGATTGAGCCACAACATATTGTTTTTTACTTTTTCAGATTACTAAATTTCCTCCCAAAAACAAGTAGTATCCTATCGTTGATCTTCTATTTAGGTTTCTGGCCCAGTCGGCATCATAATAAGAATAACTTTTCTTGGAGTCCCTTTTAGGTATCTTATAATCTTGTGGGCAGTTTCTACATGACCTAACCTTGGTTTGTGCATGAATTGCCTTACAAGGTCGACTGCATAAGTGATGTCAAGGTGAGTAACTGTTAGATAAATAAGTTTTCCAACTAGTTTCCGAAAGTTTTGGATGTTCTCAATTTCATCTCCTTTATCCCTTTTCAACTTGAAATTTATTTCAAGAGGAGTACTGTCAATCGCTTTGGTGCCTGGTCCATCATGTACTTTCTTTAGCATATAAACACCCCACATTCAGAATGTGCTACTTTTATACCTAGAAAATATCTCAAATTTCCAAGGTCCATAATTTCAAATTGCTTGTTGAGATATGCCTTCAGTCGAGACATGAACTCTTCATTTCACCTGTCAATATAATGTCATCCACATCCACATACACAAGAAAAATAGTTAACTTGGATGACTGATTTGCAATAAACATGGTATAGTCAGCATTGTTTCCTTTAAAACCATATCCAATAAGGGCTTCATTTAAGCGAGAGAACCATGCTTGATGTTAAGGCTTATATTAATCTTGCACACATATCCTTTATCGTTCTTCTCCTCCATGTACACATCTTCATTAGCTCTCTATGAAAGAATGTGTTCTTAACATCAAGCCAAGTGAGTTTCCACCTTTTATGTGTCGCTATTGATAGAAGAATTCTGTCGGTGTTCATTGTTTCATAGGAACGAATATCTCAATGTAGTCAACCCCGTCTGTTTATGTAATCCTTTTGCAACTTAACGTGCCTCGTGCCTTTCAATAGTGACGTTGTTGTGATAAGTAATCTTATACACTCCCTTACATCCAAAAACTTTCTTTTAATTCGGAAGTGGAACCAAGTCTCATGTTTGATTTTTTTTTTTTAAAACAAGTAGCTCGTCCTACATAGCCTTTTGCTAGTGTGGGTTTCTATAAGCTTCTTCATAAGTTCTTGGCTCAAGGTAGGAGTAGGCATTAAGTACATAGCATTTGTAGGGTTTTGTCAAGGTCTCAACAATAAGGTACTTGTCTACAAAGTAGTTATGATCAGTTGATAGATAGGTGTAAAAGTCACTCAATCTACAAGTAGTTTGGTGGGACGAGTAGACATAGCATTTGTAGGGTTTTGTCAAGGTCTCAACAATAAGGTACTTGTCTACAAAGTAGTTATGATCGGTTGATAGATAGGTGTAAAAGTTACTCAATCTGCAAGTAGTTTGGTGGGACGAGTAGACTTTCTAAGATGAGGTTCAGTTATTTGATTGGGTTCACAGTTTTGATTTTTTTTTTTGGTACAATTCAAGTTTTTGATTTTCAGAATTAGGGTTGGTAATTTGAGGTGGTTATGGTTCTACGTCATGGTTTCGGTTATTGGTTTCCAAGGCAGCAAGGTCTCTGGTAGGAAAAGGTCTTTCAAATATATATACTAATAGGAGAGCATGAACAAACATAGTATCAAAAGAATTGGAGATTGAACCTTGAGTGTCCCCCTGACTTGGTGTGTCATAGAAAGGTTTGCTCTAAAAATTGTCATCCTGAGTCACAAACAGTTTTTTGAGTTGGGATATTTGTATCCCTTTCTTTTTGTTGGAATATCCAAGAAAATTGCATTTCGAGCTATGTCTTTCACGCTTAGTTCAAAGTTTTTCTTTTATATAAACAACAATTGCATTCAAACACCCTTAGATGGCAAATAAGAATGTTTTTTTCAAGAAAGACCTCCAATGAGATACAATTTTCAATGCTGGAATTAGGTAGTCAATTGGCAAGGTAGCAAGAAGTACCAATGACGTCAACCCAAAAACAATGTGGGAGATTCATGTAGATCGTGAGAGAGTGAGCAATAGTGAGAAGTTGCCTATGGTTTAACTTGAAGATTTTAACTTCCAATGAAAGTGGTCCTTTTCGATTAAGCAACAATGTGGTTTTAAATTGAAAATTTTCACTTCCAATAAAAGTGAGACTATAAGTGGTCTTTTCAATGAAAGTGAGCTCGACTGGGATTTGTGGTCTAAGTCCAAATCCACGTGAAATGCGTGATCTAGCATCAGCCCTACAATAACCTACTTAAAAACACAAATATCATATGTCTTAACCTACCTTGTGACAACTCCAAGTGCTATGCCCCGGCTTCATATTTAAAGAAAATCACACTTTCAAGATTGTCGGTTTTGTAAAACAATAATGCTTTATAAAATATTTTCATGATTTTGAAAACTCCCACAAGGCAGCTCCGCGACACGGCTCAGATGGAAATCCGGTCCAGCATTATTTGGAATGGATATGAAATCTAGGGTTGAGGCCAGTAGATTCCTCCATCTTCTGGACAAGACACTGCATATTAAAGCCTCTTTGAATGTAAGGAAGGAGAGTATGTGAAGCAAAATTGATTCAAATAATGAGTTGATTCTGCAGTCACCAGGTTGATTCATTGATGTAGGACTTATATATTTTGAAATAAGATGAATTGAATCATACAATGAGTTGATTCCGCACTTGCCGGGTTGATTCATTGATGTAGGACTTATATATTTTCAAATGCCAGTGTAAGGATCCTAACTTATAGTAGAAGTCAAGTTGGTAGATAAAATGAAGCTAAAGACACTTAATGACAAGTAGTGAAAAGCTAAAAAAAAAAACATAAAAAGATGCTGAAGGGATAACACAATCAATAGCAAAGATAGTGAAGCAACTTCGTGATCCCATACAAGGAATGAATTATGTAGCTATAATGGAAGAAAATAAAGACATTCTTGTAAGAAATCTTCTCTTGATTTCTTGGGAGTGTATTATACGGTGTCCTCGAAACTTTTTTGGAACTATGTTTTTATACCATTTGGAGAGCATCGAGTTCCACATAGAAAAAGGATGGAGTATTGACTCTATGTTTTTCATTTGCTGATTCTATATCAATTTTATTAGAAGTTTTGTTGTTGGTATAAAATTTATGTCTCCCTTTACATTACTTTGTTTTACATTTTCAGACAATGAGTTGATTTTCATGATTTTGAAGGAACTTTCACCAGACACCCTGAAGCAAACCCTAATTCCCTTCTCTGTGACCTCCATTCTTACCTGTATTTTTCTGTCACTTTTCTTTGTGGTTGTAGGTGGACTCCGTTACTGCTAGAAGAGGCCAGCCTCTATCAAGGCTTCCTTAATTCCTTTCTGTCTCAGAGTCCGTTTCACAAACTTGAGCTCTCAACAGAGATAGGCTGGTTCTTCTATGTTTTAGCGGTTAGAATTACTCAAAATAGTAGCATGCAAACTTGTCTAGTTTTGAAACCACGGTTAATGGCGTGAACAGCAAATTTGATGTTTCTACATACCAAAGTTGTTGGTACGCTTCTTTACGTTATGTTATATACAAGACTAGACATAAACTTTGCAGCAGGTCTTGCTATCCAAGCCATCCAGGCTTGCCGCATTAGGCAAGCAATGAAAGAATTGTCAGATATTTAAGGGAACTGAGGGCTGCAGTTACGCTAGCAAACTGTTAATCTAGAACTTCTGGTTGAATATACAAATTTTGGTTTTTTGGATAATTGATCCACCTTATGTTGCATCTCTTTGTTTGAAGGTGGATGTTGGATGGTCTTCTAAAAAGTAAGGGTGTGTGCCGAAGGGCAGAATATACATCGCCTATAATGTTGCATCCACTGTTACTATGTGAATTAATAATAAACAGTAGTTAAATTGTACTAGGAATAATTAGGTAGCCATTGCTTTCACAAAAACTGGGGAAAATAGTACAAAAAAGAAATATGTAACTATGAAATATCATTATATTCATTATTCAAGAAATGATGGAAAGTAAGAAGCATCAGTAGTTCATTCGCATACACCTTTTTATGAAGCATATTGCACATATCAAGGAAAACTCAAAATTGGAAAATCTCATAATATGTCAACAAATGAAAAGCCCCAATGGTAGAAGCAAACATGCAGAACACAAGGTGTCAAGTGGGAACCTAGGCATCGGCCTTGGTTTAGGCTCAAAAAAATCGACCTTGGGCTTGCCCGATAACTTATCTGGTCGCTCTATAACTTATCTGCCCGGTTCGGGTCAACCCGACAAGGCCCGATTCGGTTTGATTTATTTTTAAATATTGTTTTTATTAAATAATGATATATATTATTTTATATTTTAAATAAAAATATTTTTTATTTTAATCGAGTCCAAGCTTAGATGTCAAGTATAGGGTTAGGCCTGGACTCGATTTTCGAGTGTCTGACCAGGCCTAAAATTGGGAGGTAGACATGCTAGCCATTTCATTTAATGAAAATCTGAAACTGGGCCTTTTCAATTAAGTTTTCTAAAATAAAGTATTTTAAAAAATTTTTTTGATTCGATTGTATGGTTTGATTCAAGAGTACCACATGTCAATTTAAAAAAAAAAACTATTCTATGCGAAGCTTAATTGTTTATTTTGCTTATTTTGTTTGTATTTTAAAAATAACTTTTAAATATCACCTAATTTTCTAGTAAATGTGAAGATAAACAATAAAAAAATAAACTTTAGCAACACAAATTTCCACTGTGCATGGTACTAAATATATTAAGAAAAACAACTACCAAAGCATTATAGAAATAACCATATAGTCAAGTGGGTATAAGCAAATGCAATAATTCATACCCATTTTCGTGCTTATTATAACTATTATTAACAAATAATACGCAATAATAATTCTACTTGAAACTTGAAGGAAAAACGTAACCTAAAATATTGTTCAGATAGAAAATTATTCAAAAAAAAAAAAACACAAGGTTGGTATTGCTCGACAAGCTTAATCTTTTACTTGCGAAAATATCATTACTTTTGCTGAGTTATTTGCTTGATCGAGATGTAAAGAGAATTGGGAACTCCTAGAGGACATTTGGTAACAATAACACTATTTTTTTTGGAATACGGTGTGTCCTAAAGTTCTTAGCACATTCAGAAAACTCTGTATTTCGTGCCATCTTTATATCAATCAAAGTCTACTACCTACTTCCTACTATCTTATAGTTTTTTTCTTAATCCATTTATTCAATCAATCAAGCTCAGGTCGTGCGCTGATAAAAGATTTATATTGTGGTTGGAGTAGGTATTAAGTACATAGCATTTATAGGGTTTAATCAAGGTCTCAATAGTAAGGTACTTGCCTACGAAGAATAGTTATGATCGACTGATAGAAAGGTGTAAAAGTCACTTAATCTAGACATGCCAGCCATTTCATTTAATGAAAATCTGAAATTGGGTCCCTTTCAAAATTTTTTGTTTTCTAAAATAAAGTATTTTAAAAATATTTTTTAATTCGATTGTATGGTTTGATGCAAGAGTACCACATGTCAATTTTTAAAATAACTATTCTATGTGAAGCTTAATTGATTATTTTGCATATTTTTGTTTTGATTTTAAAAATGACTTTTAAATATTTTATCACCTACTTTTTAGTAAATGTGAAGATTAACAATAAAAAATAAACTTTGGCAACACAAATTTTCACTGCGCATGGTAGTAAATATATTAAGAAAATAAACGAATATCAAGGCATTTTAGAAATAGCCATAGGGTCAAGTGGGTATTGGCAAATGCAATAATTCACACCCATTTTCGTGCTTATTATGACTATTATAAACAAATAATACACAATAATAATTGTACTTGACATTGAAAGAAAACGCAACCTAAAATATTGTTTCGATAGAAAATTATTGAAAAAAAAAAGTCAAGGACTCTCAGTTGCAGTATGTGGTACTTTTCAACACCCACCTATATATCATTCAGTAAACTTGGAAAAATAAAAAAGAAAGAAAAAGGAGGCATCTTAGGGGCTGTTTGGATAATAACTCTAAAACCAGGTAGACCAGGTTTTGGTGGTGTTTGGATGACATGAAAACTAGGTTTCTTGTAAACCCCATTTTTTAAGAAACATCATTTTGATATGGTGATGAAAAACCTTAACCCCAAAACTGAGTTTTGGTAAGGTGTAGATGGTTAACCAAGAAACAAAAACAATAAAAAGTGTGTATTACCTAGTGATAAAAAGATGTGCACATATTTTAAAGGCATAGTTGCCAGTTGCTAAAGAAGGTGAACAACAAAAAATAAGGTCTAATTGATCTTTGATCGTTCGTTTTTCATCTCGCATGCAAGATTCACTAGAATCTAGTTTATATCTCGCGGCAACACCAATTGGTAACTTATAAAGGATATTATGTAGTTGTATGGATGTTACCTTTTTACTATGGTCATATAATGTGATATGATAGAATACTGTTTGGTGATACAATTTTGATAATGTTGATTAAGATGGCTGAAATGATAATTCAATTAGCTACTAAAATAGGTTCGTTTCTCCTTTGTGCAGCTGCTGCTTTTTAACATGTGTTGTTTAAATTGAAATAAATGTTAATGGGAATAGGTGTGCTGAACATATTCAGCTCATGAACCTTTTTTTTCCTACAAGTATCCTCAAGAACTCAGTGCTTGTCATCCAACTAAAAACTAGGTTTTGAAGAATGAAAACATGGATTTGGCCTTGTCATCCAATGACGTAAAACCAACTTTTGAAAACTCATTAAAAAACTAGGTTTTATCAAAACACAATAATCATTAATAATTTCATTTCTCTTCCCCCAGACACACTTACCTCTTTCTTTCCCATTCTTTGCCCTCCCTATCTTTACATCCAAACAAGCTTTATCTTTCACTTGCCAAAATATCATTACTTTTGCTGAGTAATTTGCTTGATCAAGATGTAGAGAGAATTGGGAACTCCTAGAGGACATTTGGTAACTTTTTTTGGAATACGGTGCGTCCTAAAGTTCCTAGCGCATTCAGAAAACTTTGTATTTCATGCCCTCTTTATATCAATCAAAGTCTACTACCTACTTCCTATTGACTTGGTAAAAGATTTATATTTTGGTCGGCTTTGGAGGAAACACCTGCTGCTAACCGATCTTCGAAAGAATCGAGGGGTCTTCGCGAGGAGAACAATGGAGAGTAGAGAGTGAAGGGGCGGGGCCATCATGAACACGCTATGCCGCAAAAATCCACCCGATTCTAGCATAGCGATTCTCAATTTTTTCTTTTTCTTCTTTTGAGAAAAACTAACTACAGCAAACAAAAGAAGCAAGAAAAGACCACCATTGGCTACATTATAAACACTAAAAAGTTTTGAAAAGAATAACTACAATTACATGAAAGGAAAAAACAAAAAAAATCAATCTTCTTTTCCTTATCTCTATCTCTCTCTCTCTGTGTTATCTTTGTCGAGAAAGTCCCACAGCGCCCCAAGCCGTCTTGGTCTTGGATTGTACGTTGGTCGGCAGCAGCGAAGGTACTTGTTAGCTATTGTACGTTGGTCGAAGGTACTTGTTCGCTGGAGTCAGCCACTACCCACGGTAGCGCATCAGAAATCCCATTATAATTTATGACCCTAAAATTATATGCAGTGTCACCAAGGCAAGGACCATACGATTCTTTGATTCCTGCAGAGACTTCTTGTTTTATCTTTGCTCATGTACATCTCCACTGCCCTGGCTACCAATACTTTAAACAATCTTTTCCAAGGGTTTTAATGAAAGGGTCAGCAATTTGAAATTGAATGAAAATATATGAAACTATGTTGGTGTGATGAGGAAAGCAAAGCATCAAACAAACACATTTTTCGGTATTGCCTCCTAATGCAGCAATTGCATACATGGATATGCCTCTTCGGAAACATCCGAATCACAGAGTGCTCGTTAGTCCGACTTCTAGTTCTAGTTCTTAAAAGACATTATTAGAGGCGGGCGATTGGATTAGTGGTCATATCTAAAGGCGGGCACCTTGTTGTGGAAAAAGTGGCTTCTTACTACCTCGTGGTGTGTCTGGTATGTCAGAAACGACACAATGTATTAGAGGATGAAAAGTTGATCACGTCTCTAATATGATGATAAGAATTATTTCTGCTATCGTTTCTGTAGTTCAATAGTGCGATCCTGCAGCAATCTCCACTACATACATTTTAACTTTGATGTAAAGTATTACTTTTATTTGTTCCTTGTTTTCTTGCCACTCTTAACTTTGCTAAATGCACACGCACGAATGTCTCGAGCCGCATTAATCGCCTCCATCGAGTGACAATTGCGATGCAGACCCGCACAACAGGGAAAAAGGTTTTTTTAATTATTTAAAAAAGAATGTCCTTTTTATTTATCTCTCCTCAACTCTTGGAGGCTCTTATCCTCGCTGCCGGCGCTCCTGCAAGTAGTCGGTGGCCGGAGTCCGCCTCTGTTGGCTCGAAACCCTCAGAGAGGGAAAAGGTTTCGACAAATGACGCAGGAGAAAATAAAGCAAAAAAAAACCCTATTGAACTGATGTTTTAAAATAAAAGGGTATGGGTGACAGCCTTGTATATTTTAGGCATAAAAATCATCTGTCAAAGGAAAACAAAGTTAATGAGTCTTAGCGAGGAAAGATTTATTGAATATATCTTGGAGAAATTTAAAATACTTGATAGTAAAATCGGAGCTAATGAGTAAATTGGAGTAAGAGTGGCTCTCCCAAATAAGGAAAGCAAAGTTGACGCTTTACATACCCTAACTTGTTGGCACCCATATTTACGGTATGTTATATACAAGACTAAACCTAAACTTTACAGCGGGTCTTCTTAGTTGCTTTCCAAGCCATCCAGGTTTGGCTACCAAACTGATAATCTAGAACTAGTTGAGTATACAAACTTTAGCTTTTTTGGATAATTGATCCACGTTATGTTGCATCCCTCTGGTTGAAGATGGATATTGCATGGTCTTATAAAAAGGAAGGGCGTGTGGCTTAGCATACACCGAAGGGCAGAATATATCGCCTATAATGTTGCATCCGCAGTTACTATGTGAATTAATAAACAGTAAACCAGTTCAGTTGTACTACGAATAATTAGGTAGCCATTGCTTTCATAAAAGCTGGGGAAAATAGTTCAAGAAAGAAATATGTAATTATGATATACCATTATATTCATGATTCAAGAAACGATGGAATGAAAGAAGCATCAGTAGTCTACTCGCATATTAGTATATGATGGTAGATCCTTTGACATTTGCAGACCTTTTTATGAAGCATATCACACATAGGGGACTTCAATATTGGTGATTATGAAGGAAAAACTCGAAATGAAAATGAAGGAAAAACACGAAATGGAAAAATCTCATAATAATGGATATGATATGACCTGAAATGAGAAAACCTCAAGTGAAGAAATGGAAGGCCCCAATAGTAGAAGCAAACCATGCATAACAGAAGGCCAAGTGCGAGATGATGGGACGTCGACATCCCGACCATTTCATTTAACGAAAATCTGAATCTGGGGCCCTTTCAAGATTTTCTGTTTTTTAAAATAAAGATTTTCATAATTTTGGAAATTCCCACCAGGCAACTTCCACCAGCAGCTGAAATGCAGGTCCGAGTTACACATAACCAGCTTCGACTCATCTGAGGGCTCAGAGGGAAATCTGTGGTTACCTGCATGGCTGTGCACAGCCTTTAATGAAAGCCAACTGTATCCCTCACCCCCTTGCATTGGACCCTGATCCAATTTCATGAGTTCGTGGCATGCACAAGAACCTGTGCTGCCATGTGCACATGCATTTATATATAATCAGCTTAGCTATAGCGATATCCTTTGTAGGAACTTCACTAGACACCCCGCAGCAAACCCCAATAATCCCCTTCTCTAGCCCCTCCATTCCCTCCTTTATTTTCTTTTACTTCTTCTCTGTGGTTGCAGGTGGACTCCGTTACATTATGTTCTATACAAGACTAGACAAAAACTTTAAAGTGGGTCTTGTTAGTTGCTATCAAGGCAATCCAGGTTTGCCCCATTGGGCAAGCCATGAAAAGAAATGTCAGATAGTTAAAGGGTACTAAAGGCTGCAGTTATGCTAGCAAACTGATAATCTAGAAGTGGTTGAATATACAAATTTTGGTTTTATGGATAGATGATCCACCTTATGTTACATGTCTAATGGTTGGATTCAAGTAAACTTCTGCAGAGTCATAAATAACAGTTGCAACTGCTCGGACTTGTAATGCAGGGTGGTGTGGCCAGCGGATCGTCTTGTACAAGCTTTACATGATCCTATGATGTTTCTCTTGGCTTTTTTTGGATATTTAGTTTTTTGTTTGGAATATATATGATCTAATGTAGAATTGTCTCCCTACATATTCCATTGATTATTTTTGTTTTTTTAGAGACATTTGTTTTTCTTAGATGGATCATAGTTAATTTAAATATATGACTGACATTGTTGTGGAAATGTTTATCAGAACATGGTTCATGAAAATAGAAGACAACTGTGGCTCAATTTGAAAAATTCTCACCTTTAAATACATGAGAGATCCACAGTCTATAAGCACTTCTACCAGTCCAGATTTGAGAAACTCATGAGTTTGTTTTTCTCTTTGATTTTCTTTAGTTTTCCCATGTATTTGCTATTTCCTTATTTATAGCTTAGTCGGTTGATTGTATTTGCATGGCCATATTCAATTAGTATTAATCTATAAATATTTATTTTTCAGTATTATTGTGGCGACACTATCCATGATTAACATAATCTAGACTGCCAAAACTTTGAAAAATCCTTTTAGTTATATTCAATTGCTATTGCTTATCATTTTCATGTATTAAATTTAGTTTGCCATGCTATTTTGTTTGGACTGCATTAAAATTAAGCAAGTGCTGATGAATAGAACCTTGGGCCCTTAATTTTTTTTCCATTTATCAAATTTTAAATTTTATCGTGCATTGGAACATGCAAAATGAACCACAAATTACGGCTGTTGTTAGCATTTCATGCCAAAATATTTATTGATATATATATATAGGCCTGGTCCAGTATATACCTTTGACACATTTCCTCTTTGTGTATTATAGACAAAATTTCACTTGTTGGCACCAACATATTGCAGTCTGCATAAAGGAGACTCTATTTTTAGCTACTTCTTAATTCCTTAAGAGTCATAAAAATATTTATATGACAAAGATCATCAGATCTCTTGATCTAATGCCAGTACGTTCATGTCAAGATGCATAAATTTTTAATTGGTGTACATCATAGTTAAGAGATACTAATCATTCACGTCTAATATTGACACAAGGCACACACATAAATACTGCATGAACGTGCGCGTGCACACACAAAGGAGTAAGTGAAAATAATAACATCAAGATGGTAATCCTGACCTTACCAATGCAACAGCCCATTGTTTGTCATCTCCACAATCAATGCAAGTAACTGTGATGCCACAAGATATTGGCATTTTATTACATATGCAGCAGATGCCAACTACCAGTTAACTATAAATGTAGGTGCTGAAAGCAACGTATAGCGAATGTTTCTTGCTCTTTTCAACAGAAAGTGTAGAGACAAATAAGGGAAATGCCACCAGCTCCGAATGGCATCCTTCAATATCGGTTCGTCCTCTTCAAATTTTGAATATAAAACAGTCATGTATATCATCTACAAGCACATAGAGATGTGCGTGTGCATGTACATGCATGTGTGTGTGTGAGTGCAAGCGTGGAGAATAGACTTGCTCAATGCCACTCGGTGAAAGAAGAGGCTCTTTGGTTGTTTGATCACCTGGATCGCTCGCTATTTGAGGATCTGATCTAGTTTGGGATGCATAATTCTAGCAAAACTACAGAGGTGAGAAGCATGGATTTTAAATCTCCTCTACTTTCTTGGCCCACATTAACAATTGTTCTTTACGTGTTTGTTGCGATGAAAAATACACACGTACAGCCGATTGTAAAAGTGTAGAAATGTAATATTAGTTTAGATGGCCACAACCGACTATTTTTTGAATTTGCTCTTTATTTAAGGTAAAGAACAACTGTGGATTTCACTTTGTCTTGCTAAACTAAGATCTTGTTTCAATCTTAAAAGATTCTCATGGAAATTGAGTTTCGATGTTAAATTGCAATTGTTAATGTGGGCCAAGAAAATTGAAATTTATTGATGTGTCAGCCATTGTGTTGCTATTTTTAGATTGGAAACCACTTCAAACAAACACGTATTTCTGTTTCGTGCAGCGTGGGTGAGATTGTGCCATGTATATGTTTTCATATATTCTTTCCAACGAGGAAAAGGGACTGGGGCTATGTCGATTGCACGCGGCATTGATGCTTATGAGAATCGAACTATTAAAGAACACCTAAGCTGATTGACCCAATTGGATTAGATGCATAAAAAAATGGGTTCAAACTCATGGATCCAAACAATTTACATCTCTATATGAGGTAGGCAGCAAATGCATTAACTCAAGGGTCTGATGTAGACTGAGATTTACCATGTATGTCTCCTTTTTACTTGATGACCAATCCACTGTTAAGCGACTAATCTGCCACCCCTTGAAAAGAATTTATAATAGAAGACCAATTTGTCCGAAATTGTTAGAGAGAGAGAGAATATTGTTAAGGAAGTTAGGGAATTGGTAAGTTTGATGGGGAATTTGTAGCGAATGGATTACACGCAAGTCCTGCACCTTCATATTGTGCAGAACCAACAAAGGTGATCCGTAAAATACACTAACGTGACCTCTCTTTCTCTCTCTCTAACTTCTATAAGTTAGAATGTTCGAGTTCTAAGGAAGCTACAGAGAGAGAGAAAGAATTGAGGAGTCGATTGAGATGGATGAGGTTAGTGGTGGCGCTTTAGTCGCCAACTCCACCACCACCGGCACCGGCACCACCGCCACCAAAGTCGACGAGGCAAAGACATGTCCCCGCGGCCACTGGAGGCCAGGAGAGGACGAACGGCTCCGCCAGCTCGTGGAGCAATACGGCCCTCAGAATTGGAACTCCATCGCAGAGAAACTCCAAGGGCGCTCAGGTACATGCTGTTGAACATCTCTCTTTCTCTCTCTTGCAAAAGTTCTTGCAGAAGTTGGTATTCTTCATCTTCTTTTCTTCCTCCTTTATGAACTTCAATAACAAGTGTTGAAATCAGCAACACGATCAAGCAGCAAAAACAAGAAACCTTTCATTCTTCGTCAATTTCGCAGTAGTTAAATTATTGTCATTATTGATGTAAGTTCACAACTTCCTTAATTAGCACAGGGTACCAATATTGATTTTTTCTCTTTTCTGGGGTTTGCTGTTTCTTATAGGAAAAAGTTGTAGGTTAAGGTGGTTTAATCAGCTTGACCCTAGGATCAACAGGAGACCCTTTTCAGAGGAGGAGGAAGAAAGGCTTCTTAATGCCCACAGGGTTCATGGCAACAAATGGGCTCTCATTGCAAGATTCTTCCCTGGAAGAACAGATAATGCTGTGAAGAACCACTGGCATGTGGTCATGGCCCGGAGGCACCGGGAGCGGTGCCGCCTCTTTGGGAAGAGAAGGTCTCACAACTTCAACAGCAGCAGCACTGGGGACATCACCATGAGCAACTTCCTAACCAAGCCTTCCACAGACGAAGAAGCTGCTGATACCATCAATTCAGGCCTCTGCAAGGAGATCAAAGACGGGTTTCTTGTGTTGCCGCAGCAGATGGTGGCAGCTTCTTGGGCATTTCCGGCATCGGAGATCACCGGAACATCCATGGGGAACATTATCCCTGGAGAAAGAAGGGACAGTGCTTTCTTCCCTTATAACTGTCATGACCCTTCTATCTGTGGTGGTCATTGGAGCAATGGCTTCCAAGGCCAGGTTAACTACAGAAGAGTAGTCCCTCCTAATTTTCTTGGGTTTCCTAGTTTGAGTACTGAGGAATGCAGCAATGGAGTGACAACCATGAATGAACTGAGTAGCTATGGGGAGAGTTCTGCTGGTCTGCAGAAGTTCAGGGTTATCAACAGCCACAGTGAGGAACCGGAGGATTCCGGCACCAAGCATAAGAATGTTGGATTCATAGACTTTCTTGGTGTTGGGACTTAGTTTTGCTTCTTTCCAAGAGTTGCAGTTCTTCTTAGTTTTGCTTCTTTCCAAGAGTTGCAGTTCTTCTCTTTGTAGCTTTTCTTGTTGTTGATTTTCCCAGCTTTTCTGTTAATAATTCAATGGACAGCCTCTTTGTAGTTCTTGAACTGCTAGTGGTAAACAATTTTACTAATGGTAATAGTTATTCCTCCCTATTTCACTTTTTTTGCATATTTGCATGCATGGATTGTTATGTGATCGGGAGCAGAGAACCCACGTTGGAAGCATCATTATTTTAGCCAGAGTTTTATAAACATGGTGTATCTGTAAACGGAATTTATTTTAGCGACAGTTCTTTCTTGCTGTAGTATCACTGCAGT
The DNA here is from genome assembly GCA_011799765.1 of Nymphaea thermarum. Classification (NCBI taxonomy): domain Eukaryota; kingdom Viridiplantae; phylum Streptophyta; class Magnoliopsida; order Nymphaeales; family Nymphaeaceae; genus Nymphaea; species Nymphaea thermarum. The sequence goes on from JAANDH010000436.1 coordinate 218,987, forward strand.
AAAAAAAGAACTTCTATCATATTCCTTCTTTTTCGGTTGATTTTGTCCATGTCTTGATCTTTACAAGTTATTGAGATAGATTATCCTGAGAAAACCAAAATCCGAAATGAAAAACCATGGGATTTTTCCTTGTAGGTAAATTTCGAAGAAAAAGGGAAAGAAGTTGGAGACTGCTGTGATCTGTCAACCATACATGCATTTATTTGAGATTCTTCATTTGTTTACGGTCCACAGGTGAACTTCCGGCTAACACAATAAGAAAACAAATGAAAACCAACATCAATAAATGTCGGTCCACAGGTGAACTTCCGGCTAACACAATAAGAAAACAAATGAAAACCAACATCAATAAATGTCAATTTTCTTGGCCCACATTAACAATTGCAATTTAACATCGAAACTTAATTTCCGTGAGAATTTTTTAAGATTGAAACATGATCTTAGTTTAGCAAGACAAAGTGAAATCCACAGTTGTTCTTTACCTTAAATAAAGAGCAAATTCAAAAAATAGTCGGTTGTGGCCATCTAAACTATTACATTTTTACACTTTAACAATCGGCTGTACGTGTGTATTTTTCATCGCAACAAACAAGTAAAGAACAATTGTTAATGTGGGCCAAGAAAGTAGAGGAGATTTAAAATCCATGCTTCTCAAAATCTGTAGTTTTGCTAGAATTATGCATCCCAAACTAGATCAGATCCTCAAATAGCGAGCGGTCCAGGTGATCAAACAACCAAAGAGCCTATTCTTTCACCGAGTGGCATTGAACATGTCTATTCTCCACGCATGCACTCACACACACACATGCATGTACATGCACATGCACATCTATATGTGCTTGTAGATGATATACATGACTGTTTTATATTCAAAATTTGAAGAGGACGAAATGGATATTGAAGGATGCCATTCGGAGCTGGTGGCATTTCCCTTATTTGTCTCTACACTTTCTGTTGAAAAGAGCAAGAAACATTCGCTAGACGTTGCTTTCAGCATCTACATTTATAGTTAACTGGTAGTTGGCATCTGCTGCATATGTAATAAAATGCCAATATCTTGTGGCATCACAGTTACTTGCATTGATTGTGGAGATGACAAACAATGGGCTGTTGCATTGGTAAGGTCAGGATTACCATCTTGATGTTATTATTTTCACTTACTCCTTTGTGTGTGCACGCGCACGTGCATGCAGTATTTATGTGTGTGCCTTGTGTCAATATTAGACGTGAATGATTACTATCTCTTAACTATGATGTACACCAATTAAAAATTTATGCATCTTGACATGAACGTACTGGCATTAGATCAAGAGATCTGATGATCTGTCATATGAATATTTTTATGACTCTTTACTTAAGGAATTAAGAAGTAGCTAAAAATAGAGTCTCCTTTATGCAGACTGCAATATGTTGGTGCCAACAAGTGAAATTTTGTCTATAATACACAAAGAGGAAATGTGTCAAGGTATGTACTGGACCAGGCCTATATATATATATATATCAATAAATATCTTGGCATGAAATGCTAACAACAGCCGTAATTTGTGGTTCATTTTGCATGTTCCAATGCACGATAAAAATTTAAAATTTGATAAATGGAAAAAAAATTAAGGGCGCAAGGTTCTATTCATCAGCACTTGCTTAATTTTAACGCGGTCCAAACAAAATAGCATGGCAAACTTAATTTAATACATGAAAATGATAAGCAATAGCAATTGAATATAACTAAAAGGATTTTTCAAAGTTTTGGCAGTTTAGATTATGTTAATCATGGATAGTGTCGCTACAATAATACTGAATAAATATTTATAGATTAATACTAATTGAATATGGCCATGCAAATACAATCAACCGACTAAGCTATAAATAAGGAAATAGCAAATACATGGGAAAACTAATTGTATGTGCATGGTTAGGGTGTTATTCTAGATTTTTTGGTGTTGTTCTGGTCCAATTGCTTAATGTTTCGAGATTGCAACTGGTGTTAGTATATAAATTATGTTTTTTTCTTTTTTAATTTTCTTTCACTTGAATCTATTTCTGAATTCTGAAAGCGAGTTCAATTTGTCCATGCACTTGACTTACAAATGAAATGTTCTCTCGAATACCTCTAATCTTTGAAAATCGTTGTACAAGTAATTGCGATGTCCCTCAAAATAACTTTCCCAAACGCCTAAAAATGCCTAAAATATTTTAATCTCATGTTTACCTATTATTAGATCGTTCCTTTGTCTGCATGTTTTGCTGAATCAAGACGTAAGCAGAATTCAAAATTCTTTGTTTCTTCCAAACCTGCCTACTACGTTCTTATTCTTTTGAATTTTTTTTTCTTAATCAATTTAATAGCCCTATGATGTCTAATATGATAGCTTGAAATGAAACTTTATTAACTTGAAAAACGAATGAGGTTGGCTGTGTCGCTAACAGTGTCGACAAATTAGGTTTTTGATATTGAAGCTGATATTTTATAAATACAAGAGGAGATCGCGATCTTGTTCTGGCACCTCGTATGAACGGGGCGCCAGGTTAAGGAAAAGCTCGCTCACCGGAATCTTTTATTTGAGAAAAGTAAATGATGTGTTATGAGTGTGAGGGAGGAGGAGAGCCACGCACATGGCCCTGCCCCTGCCCCTGCCCCTGCCCCCTGGAAGGATAAGGCATCTCGCGCCTTTTGACGATCATCGATTACACAATGTGAATCGAGCTTGCCCGACCAAGTTGATCAAAAACACTGCATTAGCTTCGAAGCAAATACCATAGAATTCTCCTTTATTCATTTGACCAGTTCTTCAATCTCATAATCATTCCCAAAGTAATAATTTGGAATTTTGGTTCTTCCCCAAGCATGCATGTAAAAGATATGGCTGAGCAAGCGCCTAAAAGCTTGGGCTGAGCCGGGTTAACCCACTTACTTATCACCCCCAAAGCCCAGTTGGCACTACGCCCACCGCGGCCACTGCCAAGTCTCCTCGGCCCGTCAAGAAAGCAGGGCCGTCACGTGGTGCCGTGGGAATCTGCCCGGGGTCTTTCAAATACTTTGCATAAGCACATCAATTTACATCATAATTCCATAATCGTACTTACGACTTTCTAAGATAACAATATGATCGTGTACGAAGGAGTCCCGAAAAAGGAGCATATCCACAATGCGGTGCTCGCAAACACAAAACGTTGTGGAGTTATTCTGGGAACATGAAATCCAAAAATCCCTTCTTCAACCTTGACTAACGATCCTGGCTTAGTTAAGCATAAGCTTCACGTTTACAATCTTTTTCTTTATGTGTATGTATACACGAAGAAATGAGTACTTCTTTCTAAGGGAGCCATCACTTCGCTTGATAGTCGACACCCACCACTCCAGACTCTTCAGAATTAATCAAAAGTTTTCGCGCCTTTTCGAAAATTTACGTAATATATTTCTCTTTTACGAAAAAGGGGTGAGTGGTCCACCGCTTTCCCACAAGACGCGTAGAAGCGGGGAAACCGACGGACCGTTCGCTCCAAGAGACGTTAATATAGAATGTTTCCCTTTCCCTCCTTTTTCTTCTTTTGTAATAGCGACTCTGCTGAGTCTGAACCACCGCTCTGTCTGCTTGCCGCAGCAACGCGCACTCGCTCCCTTGCTCTTCTTCTTCTTCTTCTTCTACCCCCACTCTCTCTCTCTCTGGCCTTGGCAATTGGCAATTAAGAGAAAGAAGAAAACCACATGGCTCTGAGACCCATCTTCCTCTTCTTATTATTACTAAAGATCGTCGCAGCAGATTCTCCCTCGACTTCTCTTCATCCCCACGACGGGATTCGTCTTCTCTCCTTTCGCGACGGCTTCTCCAAGTCTTCCCTCGATGCCATCCAATGGAACCGAACCGACCCTTCCTCCTTCTGCCGCTGGCCTGGCGTCATCTGCCATCGCGATGGCCTTTCCGTCAGATCCCTCAACCTCTCTGGCTATGGCCTCGCTGGAACCCTCAACCGCACCGCCGACCTCTGTCGACTTCCTCGCCTCGTTTTACTCGACCTCAGCTCCAACTCGCTTTCTGGAGCGATCCCGCCCGAGCTCGGCAACTGCACGCGACTCGCGTCTCTGTACCTGAACTACAACCTCTTCGAAGGGTCGATTCCTCACGAACTCTTTCGGTTGACGGAGCTGACGCTGATCGATCTTGGCAACAACCAGATCACCGGAGACATTCCTCGCGAGGTAAGCCATTGGCGGAAGCTCCAGTACTTGGGGCTCTACAACAATTTCTTGAGCGGCGGGGTTCCGCAGGAGGTGTTTCTTTTGCCCAATCTTGAATCTCTGTATCTGAACACTAACAACCTCACCGGAGCATTGCCGGAGTTCGGGGGCGAACAGTGCAGTATATCAGATCTCTGGGTCCATGAGAACATGCTCTCTGGGACTTTGCCCCTTAGCTTGAGGAAATGCCGTTCTCTTACTAACTTTTATTCCTCTGACAACCGCTTCGTCGGAAATCTCCACGAGTATTTTGGCGAGCTTTCGAATCTTGAAGTCGTTGATCTCAGCAGAAACAGACTAGCAGGTGGGATACCGAGAACCTTAGGAAACCTGCAGAACTTGAAAGAGCTAGTGCTTTCTCAGAACAATCTCAGTGGGAGCATACCTTGGGAGCTTGGTAATTGTAGTCAATTGACTGCGGTTTCAGTCTGGGGAAATAGGCTCTCCGGGTCGATTCCTCGCTCGTTTGGCAATCTTGGTAATCTGAGTGAACTGTATCTGTTTGATAATATGCTGGTAGGTTCTTTGCCCCCCGAGTTGGGGAACTGTAGCTCTCTGTTCGAGCTCAAGGTTCAGAGTAATTTCTTCCGGGGACCCATCCCGTTGGAGGTCTTTAAGCTTCGGAGCCTTCGGGTATTTCATGCTTTTGACAATCACCTTGAAGGTGAAATTCCTCGAGAGATTGGAAAATTGACGGATCTTGTTGAGTTGGGTTTGTACAATAACAGTCTTTTCGGGCGAATTCCTGTCGAGATAGCTGCTCTGAGGAAGCTGAAGTTTCTGTCATTAGCTTACAATAACCTTGCCGGGGAGATACCTACAGGCCTTCGTGGTGATGCTTTTCCTGATTTAGAGAAGCTGGATTTGACGGGCAATGGTCTCTATGGCCGCATTCCGGATGGGCTTTTCACTTTTGATTCGCTGGTAGTTTTGGATCTCGGCGGCAACCGTCTAAATGGCAGTTTTCCTGCTCCGTTAGGAACGTCTCGGTCCCTTAGGCGGCTAATTCTTGCCAATAATCTCCTCGGAGGGTGTATACCCGCTGATCTGAAGCAGAACAGGGGGATATCATATTTGGATCTTAGAGGCAACTTGCTGGAAGGATCAATACCACCCATTCTGGGCTTCTGGAGCAATCTGTCGATGTTAGATATCTCGAATAACCAACTATCTGGGTCTGTTCCCCGTGAGTTCGGTAACCTACACAGGTTGCAGATTCTGAGGATTTCATCAAACAGGTTAAATGGAAGTCTTCCTTCGGAACTGGGTAACTGTGAAAACCTTATAGAATTGGATCTCAGTAAGAATATGATGTCAGGGGCCATTCCGACTAAGCTGACAGATTTAGTGGGATTGCAGAAGTTGCTGCTTCAGGAAAATGGAATCACAGGAAGCATCCCCAACTCATTGTCATCACTTCAAGGGCTTTTTGAACTGCAACTTGGATACAACATGCTGGGGGGTGCTATTCCTGAAAGCATTGGCAGTTTACACCAGCTTTCATTCATGTTGAACCTGAGCGGCAACAGACTTACGGGAGAAATACCAGCTAGCTTAGGGAAGCTTGACAAACTTCAAATTTTAGATCTTTCAAACAACAATCTCTCTGGAGAGATCCCTTCAGGATTGAGCAGTATGCTTTCTCTTTCGTTCGTTAATATATCATTCAATCAGTTATCTGGTAGCCTTCCGTCTAGCTGGACGCGCTTACTGTCTTCATCACCAATGTCATTTGTTGGTAACGTCGGCCTGTGCATTGAGGACAATGTTGGAAAGGCTTGCAAGAGAGAACTGGATCACGATGCGAACAAAACAAGAAAGGAAGTTGCTGCTGGACTTATTGGTGGAATGTTCGTTGTGATTAACTTATGCGTCATCATATATTTGCTGGCAACTCGTATCGTTCTTGTCCGCCGGGCCCTTCGTCAAGTTAAAACTCACGATAGAACAAATGACTACCTACCGCATAACCTAACGTTTGAGGAGATAATGGAGGTAACTGAAGATCTTGATGAAAAGTATCTAATTGGGAAAGGCGGCCATGGGGCAGTGTACAAGGTAGGATGTACTTCTGGGAAAATTTGGGCGGTGAAAAAGATGTGCACGTCCGAACTGGAGTTCACAACAGAAATCAAGATTCTTAGCATGGTCAAGCATCGTAACATAGTAAAAATGGCTGGTCATTGCATCAGGGGAGGCCTTGTTTTAGCAGTTTATGAGTATCTTGAAGGTGGGACTCTTTTTGATCTCCTACATGGCGTGAACTACTGTGGTGCCCTTGATTGGGATGTTCGGTATCGTATTTCCCTGGGCATTGCGCAAGGCTTATCCTACCTTCACCATGACTGTCCTGCGCAAATTGTTCACAGAGATGTGAAATCCAGAAATATTCTGCTGGATTCTGAACTCGAGCCAAAGATTGCTGATTTTGGAACGGCAAAACTAGTAATTGTTTCTGAGGGCTCATGTTCAGGATCCACAAGATCATCAATTATTGGCACTCTTGGGTACATGGCTCCAGGTGAATGTTCTGTTTATTTATTTATTTTTATGTTATATTTCCTCTGAGTTTGTGCTGCCCTTGAGAATTGCCTCGTTCTTTTCGGTTAGGAGCTTGTGGTATTATTAATTTCTTAGTCCTGTAGCTGGTTCATTGTCGGAGTTATTTGCTTGTCAATGAAATAAGAAAAGCTTTCTGATTGGCATTGATTTTCCTGTTGTCCTGTTTTCAGAAAATGGTTTCTCGGCACGCGTAGATGAGAAAAGTGATGTTTATAGCTATGGAGTCGTCTTATTGGAGCTCCTTTGCAGAAAGCTGCCCGTGGATCCAAGCTTTGATGATGGTATTGATATTGTGAGTTGGGCTCATAAAAACTCGGATAAGAGCGATGACTGTTGCCCGTTTTGTTTTCTTGACGAAGAAATTAGTTACTGGCTAGAAAATGAGAAATGCAAAGCAGCGAAATTGCTTGACTTAGCATTATCTTGCACACAGTGGGATCGTGATGCAAGGCCTTCTATGAGGGAAGTAGTTGATATTCTAATAAAGATGGATTCGGAGAAAGGTCCGCAGACTGATCCTGCAGTAAAGGATACCTCCATCCTTTCTACCCACGACAAGATTTAGAACGTTCCCCGTAATGAGTTTAGGTAAGAAACGAGTAGAGCTTCTGTTTGCCACCTGTATATGTATCAAAGTCACCCCTTCCTCAGTAAAGGACTGGCTTCTGCACTGTCTCTGCAAGAAAAGCAAGAGCGCCAACAAGAGGTGCATTGATGTATGTGGCTGGTTCCGACTGCTGATAGTTGTTCCGGTCATCAGCAAAGTTGTCTTGGCTATCAGGTCCACCAACCACCGCGCCTACCAACACATTTGGGTTTGGAGAGCTGTTGTAGAGGAATTGGAAGCCATCACCACAGTGGATGGGTTGAGAGTGAACACGCACTGATGGAAGTGAAGAACCTCGGTGATGGATGTGCTGTGGATATTTGTCTCCAAATCCCACCATGTATGACATCTTTGATGGATTAACACCAAGAATGTAATCGACCTGCAATACCTCTCACGTTAATTATCGGCTAAAATGACAATACAGGCTGTCAAGAGGGACTTTATCTTACCTGTTTCTTAGCAAGGGAGACGAGGTTGGCAGCCGTGACGGTTGTGGCCCCGCAGGAGACGACTTCCCCTGTGGTTCTCATGTACTTGGCATATGTCACGAGTAGAAAAGCTGTTGTTGTCACGTATTGCAGATTGCTTCCACTAATTCCTTTGAAGAGCAGCCCTCCTGAAGAAATGCAATCTTACTCAAAACCCATCATATTGTACAAATAATATGAAAAATCCGTCCGGAAAGAGTTGCCTCTTGCATTTTCTATTGACCTGGTGTATATTGAGCCTGAAACTGTGGCGTTCCAGGAACTAACGAGCAAATGAAGTTGTCAGAGTGTACTTTATACACCTCTAGTTCTTCGAGTTTGTCCATCAAAAAAGCCTGCACATGTGGCCACAGGATGTTAGTTGTGCGTGGTCTTCCACATTCTTTTAGGACACTTGAATAACAAGGTTTCATATTAGTTAAACCTTTGACAGCAGAATTTTCGTTCCAACTCGCTTGTCGTCCCAACTGAACGTGTAAACATCATCTTCTCCTCCCAAGATGTGGCCATTGGATTGAATGTATCCCATGTATGCTGTCTCCTGAGATGCTCTCTGTAGCCATGATGCACCCCAAAGGAGTTCATCCTGATCAAAGAAGGTTCGTCAGTTTTCTTCTTTTGTACGTTATGTTCACTTTCATTGCTGTTAAAAATGATGGTTCTTACGTTATAGCCGGAGTAGGAACAATAGAACGGACAAACTACAGAACCGAGGGAGTCACTATAGGCACCTCTGTGTTCGTCCGCGAAATCGAAAACCTGCAGAAAACATCGCAGTTAGTGGATGAAGCGAATAGCTCAATGGCATCTGGAAGCAGCGGTGAATGTCTAAACGTGAGATGGCAATGGTGCACTCTGCTTACCTTGATGGCCGTCCGAAGCAGTTGGCTGGAATACGAAGGGTCAGATTGGCGAAACACAATTGAAGCGGCAGCAAGAGCTGCAGCAGTCTCTGCGGCAACATCCGACCCGGGGTTTTGTGGGGTCACCTTGTAAACCCCGCGTGGTGTATCCATGTCCTCTGGCCTCTCCCAGCATCTATGATCTGCATTAGGATCTGCCACCTGCAACGCACGCCATTGCAGCTTTGAGCTTGGGAAACAATAGTCACTGCTTCAGCTTGTTGCCTTTGAGAACTTACTTGCACATATAAGGTGTTTGGTTTGGCATTTGCAGCCTTGAGGAGGTAGTCAGTACTCCACCTGAGTGCAGCTTTGGCATTCTCAAGCTGCCCCTTCATGGAGCTTCCGAACTCAATGACACTCCACGCCAGCATGGTCGTGGTGAATGCCATGGGGAGGCCAAACTTGACGTTGTCTCCAGCGTCATAGTATCCACCAGCTAGATCAACCTGAAGAGAAAAATAGTATTTTTCAATATCACAGAGAAACTCAAAGCTCTTTTATAGCTACTTCAGAAACTCAAAGATGTGTGCGAGTTTACGTCATCGGCTGCACCATCTGTCAATCCAGAATCAGCCCTCCAGGTCATGCGCTGCGACGCCGGTAACTTGCCCGATCGTTGTCCTTCGAAGAAAAGAATGGACTTGGCCAGTGCATCTGCATAGTTGAGCTCCACTGACTTGCTCGAAGCACAGCAGGTGCATATGCATAGCAGGAGCAGCCAAAGGCTTACTTCTCTGATTGCCATGGTGAAGATATCAATACTTCAGAGCAAGTCCTTAGAGAGAAACTAAGCACTGAGAGGGCCAACAAGGGTAGCTGCTATTTGTAGGCGAAGCCGGTCTCTCGTGGCAGTTAAGACGTTAGGCCAACTATGGAGAATTTCTTGGATTTCATTCTTTATTTTTGACGGTTTGGATTTCGATTGGATGTTGATCACGGGATCAGCTGCGAGAAAGTGGCAAGACAAAAGTTGGGTCTTGCTAGTGGGGACAACTCTGTCCTGAATTGGGGAGTTTGTAGCAGAGTATCCTGCATGATTAGGGGAGCTTGATTGAGGACGAAAGCGAGCGGTAATCGTTATCCTCCAGCCCTTTTCTTCTCTCCTGCATGAGAACGTGCTGATGTCTAACCTTTAGCTTACATTCCAATAAGGTATTAACGTTGGAGATGGTCATCGTCTTCTTCTTTCCCTCCTGGTTCTTGAGAAAGTCACGGGTCTATCCCATCTCTGGTTCACGTGATTGGTAGACTGAAACAGAGGACAGGAATGTTTTGGTAGAAAAAAGTTAAAATTCACCAGAATCCTTTGTGAGTCACATGGATTTGCTAAGCTTTTTGTTGCAATTGAAAAGCAAGTGGGCGATGGGGGACCTCTGTCATAGCTTCTATGCATTCGTAGTCTGTCCAAATGTTCTTAACGCATAAAAGGTCAAAATTTTGGGAAATCTCGTGATATCATTTTTACCGATGATTAAGGCGTTCTTTGGGTTATCTATGCTCCGTCTTTAAGAGTCCATCAGGATCGCTTTTGCGGAAATCGGCCCAAATCATGCCCGAATTTTGTCTCAACCAAATGAGGATGTATGCAAGAAATGTTGAAAAGAAAGGAAGGGGCCGTTTCTTTTCTTCATCTTGTCGCCATTCTTCATGAAAAAGGTTGAAAAGAAAAGATGGTAACAATAAAAATTGATGAAATGTTGACATAGATCATTGAAAATGTTACAACGTTTGAAACATGGTCGACATATTTGTTGCTTCCTAGCAGTGGTGCTTCTAGTTTGCTGAAATTAGTACATTTTCCCGCATTTTCTCGGGTCCTCTGGGTATTCGTGTTGGAATGTCTGGTCAACCCGTGGACGAACCCATACTGGGCGGATTCGTGCACGCTTCATTTCATGCAGTCGCAAGTATCCATGGTTGCGTAGACTGCAACATTTGGTGTGAAACAACTCCAAATGCCTCTTTTTCCCAATTGACAGTGGACATACACTTTTAACTTGAAAAATGAAAGATGAAAAGGCTTAGAAGTTTGCACTTTCTAGACAACGAGCTTTCACCCTTTGAAGGTTTTGTTTGTCAGTTGTTAGGTTAAAAATTAACCTTGTATCGTGAGATTTGGAATGCCGTTTCTTGACATGTTACAGGGGAATGTGGTCTCTAAATGTAAATCTAGTTAAATAGTAAGACAATGAAATGAAATCATCACAGGCTTTACGACCATGCACAGGGCAGTAACTTCTTGTTTTGAAACGAGCTTATTTAGTAAAAAAAAAAAACTGCAAAACTTTGCGCTTGACCCGTCCGGGCACCACGACCAAGGTGAACTTCCATGTTTCATGGTCAAAATCTTTGCCTTGAAAATCTTCACAAAATTGAGGCGGATAGCTTGCTATCGGATGCCCGTGACCCAAATAATAGGACGCGGTCATCCAAAAAGATCCAGGAGATCTCATTATGGTATTATGGAGAACCAGAAGTAGGTCTCTCTCTCTCCCCTCTCTCTCTCTCTCTCTCTCTCTCTCTCACTCACACTCACACACACTCAGGCCTCAAACAAAGGAATGGCATTTAAGTGTGGCATTCAACTATAAACTTTCAAATGATCTTTGCACAATTTCATCCAAGTCATGTGCATGCGAGATCTAAGTCATAAGCTTTGTTTTCATTGCCGTTGAGAACATGATCCAACGGATTGCATTCAACTTTGGCTTGCATAAGCTCAAGAATTCATCATCCTGCCTGCTTTAACCACGTTTTATCTTATTCGGTCTGATCTAACATTTCGAAATTTGCGCACTTTGTGCTCTGTAGAAGACAGAATGCAACTAATCAAGTTGAAAACTTTGCTTGGTTCGGCGCCGGTGTTTATCACCGCACTTTTTTTCTCATATTTTGGAGTCGGGCCATTACCTTCATTATTCTCCGAGCTTCCATTTTGCCGTGGCAATCAAAGTGCGCCTGCGAGGCTCGGGAATCCTCTCTCTTTTCCATTTCTTGTATTTGTCATGAACACGACGGAATGCATGGATGTATGAAGCAAAAAATTTGATATGTGAATCAGCATTTGCAGCCTTAGTGAGCTGCATATGGACTAGCAACAATAGAATCATTCAATGTTTCTGTTCAAGCGACACACTATTAGCAACAGAATCATTCGATATTTCCTATTCAACTGATACTCTAGCCCAACACTTGGTTTTTCCTTTTTTTCCTAATTGGCAATCTGGGATAGATGGACCCTCAAAAAGCTTCAAGTTCTTGCCCTTTTCCAACTTTTACTTCAGCCTACCCACCTAGGCTGGTACACTCAGCTCTTGTTTGGCTGACTTGAAAGGCTACAGTCTTGATAAACCTGATAATCTGTAGCTACATCAGGTGAGCACATTATGTTACGACTCCTACAAACTCTTCATGATCAGGGCTGAATATTTAGGAGATGTGAATTTCTAGCTGATCAATCGTTGAAGCAATTAAATCAAAACATGGTGTCCCAGGTTCACAGAGTTTTATATGGCGGATGAAACCTCTCGGAACTAAATGCTCCACCCGCTCAGTATTGGCACAGGCAACATCAAGAAAAAGCTCAACGTTTGTATTTTACTTTGATCGGTATATAGCACGGCTATAATATTTTTCTGGGTCATGAATGAAGGTTGACTTCTCACCTACATGTACAATCCAGAATCATAATATTAATCGATGTTTTCCCATTAAAAAAGAAAAACTATATACAAAGCCAGCAACATACAGCTGCAAATGCAAAATTTTTAACTTTGTTCATCTTGCCGGTACATCTGATCTTCTTTGGTTTGCCCATGGTAGCCAAACACAAGGAAAACTCTCAAATGTTTTTCTCTCTAGGAACTTATATTGATGCAACGCCAAACTTCCAAAGCAAGTACCCAGCTTTCACTTGTTTAATCCTTCTCTCTCTCTCTCTCTAATGTTTTGACACTGTGCTGGGCCGATTCTTAGTCACATGGAAATGATTCTTGCAAACCATTTGGCTAGTTTTTCAGACAACATCAACTGACAATGTTAGAAAATAGAAATGAATCATTACATATTAAGGCTGCCAACAGGCCAGATCCAAGACGCTGAGCACATTTGTGGGCCAGTGACAGTGGAATCTTGTACAGCTCCAAAAAATGCTAAAACCCATCTACCAAATTACCTCATTTGCAACTATAATACATAAGAGGAGCGGCACAACCGAGGGAATCTTTTGCTTCCAGAAAAAGCCTTTCAAAGTATCAAAAGAAAGCCACTTACTAACCTGAATAGCATGAGCTTCAATAGAAAAGGAAGGCATTTCATCATCAAATATGCATCAACTGAACAATCTAATCAAAATTGCACTTTAGGACAGACTGTGGAGTTCTTGTTGGCCATGGTACCTATAAACCCATTAGGATAGTTAGTATGAGTTCCAATAACCTAAATTCAGCACATTCCTTTACTTACATATTTCTGCATAACAAGCTTGTTTTGACACCAGATCAAGCTCCAAAGGAGGAGGTGCCTGGCCATATACCATCTCACAACTCATATCCTCAAAATCTGCAATAGGAACAAAGATTAGAAAACACAGCCACAACATTCAGCCTTGATCTCATGTGTGTGTGCAGTATGTATGTATATCTCTCTCTCTCTCTATACACACACACACAGAGGACAGCAATGTGAGTCAGTTCAACATAGCAAGCAAGATAATCTTCTGAATACTGGATGGAGATTAACATTCCATGCACTGAGAATCACTTGGGTATAGTATAGTCTCATAGCTAAGATTTTAAGATACAACCATGATTATATACGGACTCCATTTAGGAACATCAGTTGCTTTGTTCTCACAAGTTATTCAAGAATACAAGCCTTTTCATAGCAGTCAGGCAGAAGCTGATATTACAAGGATATCGTCACTAAATTCGGCAGATATTTACCATGTCGTATGTCATAAAGGTGAAAATGAGAACATACATAATTTACCGTCTTTGTGAATCATTCTCTGTGAGTTGCATGTATTCAAAACAATGATAGTTAAAGATAACAATAAAAACCAAAGGAAAATAATTCGTACTTGGATTCATAGTCAAGGGAAGTCCAAATTCGTTTGTGAAGAAATCTTGCGTAGGAATCTTGCACATATTCACGCACATGCCAACACATCCACTATTTTCCAGGTACCTTGAAAACATGAAAAAGAATAGGTCAATATTGCAAACTTATCCAATTCCAATTGTAAAGGGGGCAGAATTAACAGCGAACAAAAGTATCAAAAGGTTAGCATTTGGCTTCTTTCAGCTGATCTTTGTTAAACCTTAAAGGAAAAAGGGAGCATAGCTATGCTTACCTAACTTTATACGATATGATAGACAACAAACAGAAACCAACACAGAGAACAAGTCTTTACATGCCTACTCAAAATGGAAATATAAAGAAGAATGCGTTTCGCTATATGGTAACAACTGAAAGAAGTTCACCGGCAAATTATTTGTCTGGTTAAATAATCTACATTTTTCAAGAGATTATGTGGAAAAAAAAATCCAAACAGTAGACGGAACACGTCACATTCAGAAATTAAAGAACAGCTATTTTCGTACCTGCATTTCTTTATAAGGACGCCACTTTTTTGCTTCACACCATTGACCTCCACTTCGATAACCTATAAAGTTGAGTATTGAGAAATACAAATTAAATATTTCCACAAGATGTAATGTCTGAATCACTTCTTCATACAATAATTATCACAAAAATAATTGTGTACATAAGTCAGCACATGTAAAATTCATGCTCCCTGTATGCAAAATCGAACTGTACGCTCATGCAACTGATGGAATGTGCATGTGTAACTGAAATCCAGGATCCCAGTGAAAACTTGCAAAAAGAAACAAAAGAAGAGCCATTAACAATAGGAATAATTTCTAAGCCTGATCTCTAATTCGAGTAAACAAATAATTTCTCTCCTGTACCATCCCCTTATAGCTAGAAAACACAGAATGGATAACACGTTACACAAAGACCAACACATCATACTCTTCACGCAAGACACTAAGCAAGAGCTGAGCCAAAAGATTGCAATGCTAGAAACAGGCGCACAAGAAAGCAGCATCGAGTAGGCTCAGTTAAAACTAAACAAAAGTTGAGGCCGCCGTTTTTATGCGAAGACATACTTACCTCAGAAGGCCCAACCAACCAGTAAAAGAATGGTACTGTTATAGCAGCATTGAACTCTGCGGCCCACTTCGTTGGAGGAAATAATTTCCGAAACTTCAAAACAAAAATTAATATGAAGAAATTTAGCTCGTTGGCTTCAACTTGTTCATCTACTGTTCTCCTAATAAGGATATGTAAGTAAAAACTAAAAAGCAACAAGAAAAGATAAGAAAAGTAGCATTTAGAAAGAGACGAATCAAAGAGGTTCACCTGAGCGGGCGCGCCAGGAGGAAGCATCGACAGGAGCACCTCTCTTACAACTTCCTGCTGCTCCTTCCGGGACCGTCCTTGCACCACTCGCTTTGAGACATCCACGAAACTTTCATAATCATACCATCCCTTGGCAGCTCCATCCTTGGCTGTGATCATTGATCAACCAGATCAAACAAGAAGAAAAAGCAATAACATGCCCGCAATCACAACCAGAAGATTATTACCTGAAGCGAACTTCTCCATTTTTCTGGCAAAGAGAGTCATGAAAGCCTTCTCAAAGAAGCCGTCCTTGTACCGAGTCTTCTGCCCCATCGGTGCCGGCATGCCGGAAGGCTCGGCGATGCCGCATCTAATCAAGCGAATATTTCGATTATAAGACTGCGTCAGCGGCGGTCTGCAACTGATGGTATGCAAGCCGAGCTCCATAGAGACGTCAGGATTCCACTTAATCTAGTACCACCTTATATCCTCACGGATTGCATTTTTAACCACGAAAGATTCGGTTTCTTTTATTAAGTCTCCCGACCAGTTGTTTCCAAATTTTTCCTGAACGCGGAAGAAACACATAATCAAGCAGAAATGCATCGAGTGAGTACCAGCGCAAATTCATTTTTTCTTTTCCAGAAAATGCGAGAACAAGATCCACTCAAACGTGAGGCGGAGGATTCGCCACGAGATGAGAACGAATACTTTCATTTAATTTAACCACATAAATTACAAAAATATGAAGAGGCAAAAAATAGAATAATAAACTATTGAGAACGGAGATTCAAACGTCATCCATCGTCAGATCTTCAAGAAGGCTTTCGAGCTTCCGCAATCGGGCGGCCCAATCGCTCTTTATTATGATAGGCCGGATGTCATCGGGGTTCAGTCTGCTCTCCTCCCTTAATGCCGTTCCCTTCTGCTTGCTGCCTCTCCTTCTGCGCGCAAGACTCGCTTTCTGAGCAGAGGCGCTCTGCAACGCCAAAAGAACATCGTGTCCACTAAGAGAAGTCGATTCTGTACTGTTGGTGCCCGTCTCACTCTTCTTCGCCGCCATCTCCTTCTGCCGATCTCGCTTCCCGTCTCTGCTTGGAGCTCCACCAGTCGGCGAGGTCCCCGGTAACGGAAAATCTGAAGAATCTCCTTTTCGTTGTGATCTGCCAGACTCCATGGCGGTCAGGACGGCGAAGCCAACTCCACCCATCTTATCAGAATCGTGGTCGGGGTCGTTTCGGGGGCTCCGGCGGTGGCGCCTCTGGAACTTGGCGGAGATGACGGACGTCCTGTGGAGTGACGGGATGATCGCCATTGGTGGCCTGGTGAAGGGCAGCGCGGCCCGCATCGTGACCGCCGTACCCCTGCGGCGGGGTCGGAGACAGTTCACCGGCTTCCTAGCAGCGCCTCCCGCCCAGATGGTCTTTCCCGCTTACTTTGGACAAATGCCTAAATGGATCGGCGTGGACCAGAGCATCCGACTTCATCGAGTGAAACCTAATTGAATTCGGACCGAGATCAAGACCAACCGGGATCCACTTCTTTTGATTTGAGTGCACCAGGCCATTGAAACGTCTTCTGGCCGGTCCATTAGTTTTCGATAATCAGAGTCCACTTATAGGTTGCGTTTGATAGCTTTCAAATTTAAGTCTTATGAACTTAAAATCGGATGAAAGAGGAAGGGGTCTTACGTTGAATCCATGGATCTTAAATTCCACGGTAAATCGAACACAACCATAAAGAAATAAGAAAACCAGATTTAATTAGCTACAATATTATAGTCATACAATTGCACGACAAATTTCTAGCGTGGTTCAAGTTTGAATTCTTGCATGCTAGATATCGGATGTCTCGGAAGAGAAATTTGCACGAAATCAAAGCTTTAGTTGTATGAGATCAAAATTCAGTCAGACGTCCATCCTGTCCAAACCAGACTCAAACACCTCAAGAGGTTTAACGCAGTTCGTTGAGCCAGCGGCTGGTATAAGGTCAGTGGTAAGCTTGATTTCTAGCCTTGGGTGCGGTCAGCCGAACAGGAACAGAAAATTTTGGCTTGGCAGTTTGAGAGACAAGGATCTCAAATTAACGCGTCTTGTATAGCATTGCTGAAGTGACAATGAAATCTTCACCAACATTCATGGTTTAACCAATTAAAGGTCGAAGCATTGATTTTGAATTCATTGATTTCAAAATCTCAAAGATCTTGAAATCAGACCAAAAACAAGGTAATCGAACTAATAGTTGTAAATATTATAGAACTAGTTTACAACTATTAGTTTGATTACCTCGTTTCTGGTCTGATTTCAAGATCTTTGCCTTAGCCCATCAAGAGGATTCACAAACGCCATTGCAGTTCCTCGTTTGGAAAGATTTTCAGGATGTTATCATAAATGCTGACTGGAATAGGAAATTGAGATCTTCAATTTCAGTCTGGTTGAATATATGCATAAGACCTGATCCCTGGCCTTCGTTCTCTTCTGGTTCGGCTGACAACCCTAAACGGTGTTTTGGAGTAGCCGGCGCGCGAACGACACTAGGAAAACCCAGCTTCCAGAACACGGCGTTTCCTTTCGTAACGTCGTTTTACCTACGTCAACTTCGCGTCGCCATAAAAGACGTGGTCACAGTATTTTCCCACATCGAAACACAAATCAAGAAAATTAAATGGGTACAAAATCAAAATTTCTAACGACTATATAAGAGAGATCAACAAAATCTAATGTGGGTATGTATAAAAAAATAGAGAGAAGGTGCACTGCTTTCAAGAGTTTTTTTTTTTTTTTCTTTCCTTTTTTGTATATATATACAAGAATAAGCAACCCCCGCCGGAGGTTAAAAAAACCATCATCAAACAAGCATTTATTTTCCATCTCATTTTGTTATGTTTTCAACTTGCAATGTCCCTCAATGATCATAGCGAACATTTCTACAACAGCAACTTATTTCCTCTGCCTTCATTCGCTGCTAAGGATTCCGCGAGCCAGCTACCTGAAGAGCCTAGCTACTTACTCTGGTAGTCTCTCCAAGCAGCTTCCGGTAACTAAACGTTTTGCTGCTTGCCGCACGTCGCGTTTTGGGGAGCAATTGATACTCTGTTGGGCTACTTTAACAATGTTTCTGTGGTCTCAGCAAAATTGGAGTGGTCCAACTTGCCAAGCAATTCCCTAAAAGCATCATTTTGCAGGCTGCATGTGAGAAGAGCGAGTTAGTTTCTTGACCGTTATTAAGATAGAAAACCAAATGGTAGAAGAATCACAAGTGTGGACTGTGCAGAAACAAATATGCTAGTCATGGATCACCTTCTTGCTCCCTTCTTCGGCACCCTCAGGCGTCCAGACTATATCCTTTATTCCTGCTTGAAAAGTCTTATAGAACTGTCATTCAGAGAAACAAAGTTCAGAATAAAGTTTATACTGTGCTAAGCTAGTATCATATTATAATTAAAGACTTCCGAAACAGTATCACCGTGCTGGAATCACAGACAAGACATGCCTTGTGAAACTCAAGCGTGTCACCTCCAGTCTTGCGGAGTTCAACCATGTGAAGAGAAGGTGCCACCTCAAAAACCTGTTCCAACATAAGGAAGCAACTTCAAATATGCAGATGTTCTGGGAATGAAAACACACGATTCAGCTCAGATTTACAAGGGTCTCGATGCAATTTATCTTCCTTGGTCAGGTTATTGCTTATGCCTCTTTAAGCAGGCCATAGTTATCAATTGCTCACATCTGTAAGTCCACAGAAAGAGGCTAACTCTAATAGAAGTTGTGGATTTGCCTTTGAACCAAAGACTTTGAGGAAATAAGGATCAGGTTGTGATAGGCTTTAAAGTGTTCGTAAGCCTAAAAGTTAAGGATGATTTATAACTACTTTTGGTTTTCTCTTCTTTTTTTTTTTTTTCATTCTTTGCGCAGATTGGGAATACCCTACATTCAGCATGGACATTTATTCACAAAAACCCTTGACAAAAATTGAAAATATAGTACCTCTGTAGCTACTGACAAGTGGCCCTTTCTTCCGCTCTTGTCACCTTGCAGCTTCATCTTAATGAGGAAACAGAGAATAAAACATATAAGGAATCAATTCCATAACCCAAATTCATGAGAAAGATCCAGTCAATTATGTGATTCCGAATCATGTACATGAAAAGTGGTACCCTATAATTCTGTTTTTGAACGTTGAAACCAAGAGGTTTAGCAGTTTCCTCAATTCTGCTAATTATTTCTGATGCTGGCCGCTGAGAAGTAAATTGTGTCTCCCTCTTAACGATCCCCTGCAAAGTAATTAATAGAACAGTTGAAAACTTGAAATATCTCTAAATTTGAATTAAATTCGTATGATTAACACAAATAAAACCGCTTTCCAACTCCCAGTAGAACATTAAACTTGAGGGCAGATGCTGAAAGAATAAGTCCATTCGGTTCCTATCCAGAGACATAGCTAGCAGAAAGCTTACTAAGATTCATGGTGCGTCATGATAAGCAGTAGTAGTTTCTTCTTTGAATAAAATTGCATCATGACAATAAAATTCTGAAAACATATCCAATAATTAAAAAATCCGATTCTACTTTTCCCATGCTTTCTGCTTTCAAGTCAGCAGTATAAACCATTTCAATTCTTGGTTGAATCCTATGAGCAAGAGCATATTATGAAACAACTTTAGGCCCATAATAAAAATGTTGAAGCATAAGTTGGCAGGACTCACCATTTGTTTCTCAAATAGATTTCCAAGATTGAACCCTTCTGACATCGAAATAAGCTGAAATGCATTCATTGATTCAGGTTTCTCTTTCCTTTCTGTTACAAAGTGCTCCTAGAGAGAGACGAAAAACAACTAAGATGTCAGTTAACTAATAATAGAAGTTAATTTTAATCAATAGAAACCACTATGGTAAACTACCGCCATTACTCACAGTTTTCATTTTCTGTAGTTTCGTGAACCCGTAAAATCATGGAACACTATAAAGACTCTCACCTGTGAATTATTGAAAACAGCATGGACATCATCAAGGCTTACGTCCTCCCCATTCTCAAAACGTGGTGGTTTATAGCCTTTCTTAAACCATTCATCCTCCAAAATTTCTGAAATTTTTATACGCTGAAAAAATTGAAGTGCATCACTATTTTGAGGAGCTAGAAATGTAATGCCAGGAAAATACCCGAACCAACCGAACAAATTGGCATCTTACCGTCAAAGGATTGGGGTCAAGAATCCGATGAATCAGCTTCTTTGCATTTGAAGAAAACCATGAAGGACATGTGAATTCTGCTTTGTAAATCTGAAATTTCATAATTTTACTCCAGATTAACCATTAGTCCCATGATACAGAGGAAGAGAGAAGAGATAATTCTTACTTTTTTGTATAAAGCTGTGTGGTTTGCCTCATCAAAAGGCAGGTAACCAGCCATAAGAACAAACAGAATGACGCCACAGGACCACACATCAGCAGTAGTACCATCATAGCCTTTATCCTTTAGAACCTAGCATATGGAAAGAGAGAGAAGGAAAGCGAAACCTGATGATGTTCAACCGTATGCACCTTCCCAATCCAAAAGGTATTCTCCTAGAAGGAAAAGCACTTGACAACAAAAAAGATGAAAAAATCTGAAATACAACACGCACCTCAGGAGCAACATAGTTTGGTGTTCCGCAAGCAGTATGAAGGAGGCCATCCTCCTATCAGACACGAATGGCAAATTCATGTTATGTCTCTCACATTGGTGATAAATAAATATCAGTATAGAGTGGAATATGCAGCATGCTAAAAAAGATATTGAAGTCACATATAATGCAAATGATCCAAATGATCAGAAGGTTTAAATTCCATCTCTGTTGGAAAAGGGTTCCACTAACTGAGAAGTTGCATATTACTAATTTCAGTAGATAGCATATTAACAATTTCCATTTTGAAATCACACGCACATGTGACAGACGAGCATACAAAAAACACACACACAATAGATTATCTAAACTCTGCAGCACAAGTATGAAACTTACCCGCACTTGCTGTGACAAGGCACTTAGTCCAAAGTCTGAAACCTTAAGGGCGCCATAGGAATCGAGCAACAAATTTTCAGGCTGTAGAAGGATTGAAGGGTAAGTCCCGGATGATGATTCATTACTAAATAACATTAACACCAGAGATTTGAAACACTTTTTTTATGTTTTCACTTCCACACACCCGAAATATGATTTGGATTTACCTTCAAATCCCTGTGGAATACGCCTCTGCTGTGACAATAATCAACAGCATTGATGAGCTGGTGGAAGTACCTCCTTGCTTCATCCTCCTTAAGTCTCCCATGTTTAGCCTAGAAACTATCAACTCATGAGAAATCTTGATAAATAACTAAAGCCTAAAGCATCTCTCAATCCCTCTGATCTGAAGCTACGCTAGTCCTGTTCTGGAGGAGCATGATGGTAGGATGCATCAATTTAATCTGTAATTTATTAACGTAATATATGAAGAACCTTACAATTTTATCAAACAGCTCTCCGCCATCAACAAATTCAAGCACGATATATATCTTTGTTTTGCTTGCCATCACCTGCAAACACGTCCAACGATCTTACTTTAAATACATCAGTAAGCCTATGAAAGCACATTCACTCCAGCGGTTACATAGCAACTTGGATTTCTTCAAGGAAAAGTAAACATGAAGGTAGCCACAATGCTAATAAAATAACATTTACCAAGAAAATATAGATATGAAGGTAATCCACAACCTCCTTGTTTTAAATTACCAAATCATCGAAGAAATTTAATGTTTTATAAAAAATGGTTTCTGCAGATTTTTCCTTCTTATGGTCTGTCTCGATAGAGATGGACCATTTGACCATACTATCCAAACCACAAGTCTACATTGACGGCCCATGTTTCGTAAAGGACAAACCAACAGGTTAAATCACATAATTGATCGCTTTTCCTATGGCTGTATTAAGTCAGTACTATCTTTAACCATCACGCCGGTCTTCTTCATTTCACAATCCTTTCATTGCACTCTGATAATTTATCTCAGGAAAACAATTGTGTGAAGATTTCTAAATTTCTTGTGGTAATTGGCCGGCAGCATCACTCCACATAATGAACTGACAAAGAGAAAGCACAAGAATCATTACCTCATAAAGCTGGACGACGTTTGGATGCTTGATCAGCTTCATGGTGGAAATTTCTCGTTTTATCTGGACAGAGGACGAAAAGTCACATCACCACGTCTCACATGCTCTAGATGAGACAACGGGGAGAGAGAGAGTAAATACCTACCTACATGATACTAGAGAAAATATTAAAACTGTTTACTTGATACCAAAGCTACCAAAAACATTTAAAAATAGGAAGACTTTTGTTTACAAGATCAAACACGATGCTTCTGTCAGCCGATGATTCATTCATCAAAATTTGGAAATTCTTCGTGCCAAACACTGAACATCCATATACCAGAGAAGAACGATTTCATGTTGTATTTTATAATGTTGTTTAGTTTGCACATGCCCGTCAAATCGAACCTACCAAACGAAAACGAGGAGTTTACAGAACTTGACAATCCATCTTCTCACATAATCCAAGTATAACCTATTGTTTCCCAAAGCCCAGTTTCCGTAATCACACAACCAATAATATCCGATTGAAGACTAAAGAAGAAACGATCACCAAAACGAACAGATCAATATCACCATGAGAGACAGAAAGGTGGTGACGGAACCTGCTCGATCATCTTGTGGCGGAGGACCTGCTCTTTGTCGAGAATCTTGATAGCGACGATGTCGCCCGTGGCGACGTTCCTCGCGAACTTCACCTTCGCGAAGCTGCCCTCCCCGAGGGTCCTCCCCATCTCATACCTCCCCACGCGCGTTCGCGCAGACGTGCTCATCCTCCCTCGCACGTGCCCCGCCGGGTCTCGTCTTCTTCCTTCTCCTTCCTCCTCCCGCGATTACGACGCCGACGACGAGGCCACGAAAAGGCAAAGCTTAATCGGCGGGACGCTGGTGCCGCGCGTACTTGAGGACGTCAACCGGGAACGTGGCCGGGGCCGGACACTTATCCCCTTGTTACGCTAATGCCCTCGATCATTAGAGCAAATCACGGTCACGAACTCAGTTTCCTTGGCAAATTCTGTTCCCCCGAGGGCCAGGATCGACTGGGGATATAGAAAAAGAAGCCGCCCCGCCCTGCGCGTGCGGGCCGCGTTGGCGGATTGCATCGCTCCATCTCACCCCTACACGTGTACGGTTATTCTGCAATCTGAGAAGGACGAAGCCGGGAGCTTCACGGGTCAGCACTTCGGATCGGGTTTGGATCTAATGGTTCTACTCAGGGTTCTCGTTGAGTACTTATATATTTATGTTTCTTGGTGGGTTTGGAGAAATCTCTGTACCAGAGGAAACAACCGTTCGTGCTTCTACAATATAGCTTGTCGACCTCATCATAGGAATTCCAGGGATCCCCAAATGCCAATGGATCGAATTCGATTTGGATACACGATGAATTGCATTGAAAACAATTGAGTATAAAGAAAATTTAACATTCCATTAAGAAATCCAATTTGGTTTCAGCTAATCTTGGCATATCAAAATGCGGCTCGGATTCCGTTTCATATCTAAAAGTTAAATTTAGATTCGGGTGTGGAAATAAAAGTTAGATTACTATTGAATTTAGATTGTGAACATAAAAACCTTGTTCAGTTAATGGTATAGATTACTATGTATTCACATTTGAATCTGAATTCAAATATAAACATGTGGACATCCAATAACTTAGATCTGGTAAAAGGTATATCCAATTCAACTCCAGATCGTATTGGGATTAAGTTTCCCTTAGAGCAGCATCAGAAGACTTCTTACGAATCTAACTCTCTTGTCCTCCTCCTCAACCATAACCACTGCATTGTTTCCGTACTTTCTTCAACCATACCCATGCATTTTGGCCTCAACCCTATGCTTTGAACGCATGATGCATTTGAAATCTTGGAGTTGGGCATGGAACTTGTGCTCCAAATATGCTCCTCATCCAATAACTTGAAGCTTGGAAAATCGATCGCCTAAAAACTTTTACCTCGTAGAATAACATTGTTTGAGTAAAGCAACGCAGCTAGCATCTCAATTATTAACAAATAATCGTCGAATGATACATCTACAGTGTCGAATTTGTGAAAGAATGTTGTAGAATTCCATAGATTTGAATGGACGCTCTAGTAGGCTAGTAAATTTTATTATAATCTAACGGAACTATGCCCTCATAAGCTTGAAGTAACTGTGATCAAGTTTCTGCATGGTACTCTGGGTTACATTTGTGTTACAGCTTGATTTCAAATTCCGAGAGCTGGCTAAAGTGAGAACAATATAAGGTTTAGGGATTTAAATTTCAAACATCTTGGGGCTTAATGAAGCTTTACCCTTTCTATTCAAAGCCTGCATCCTAATTATGATTCACTACTAAAATGGACATTACTATGTTGGTTCCCTAGTCAGGAATTTCTTTGTTCAAAAAAATATCTCAAAGCAAATCAGTTTCTCAAGAAAACAACAGCGGGACCTCGTTGTATAAACTGCAAACATACGTATGCATGTCCATATAAATAATTACATATCAAAAAGAACAAGATATTCGAATATTGTGATTCTTTTGCAACTGCTTGTTGAAGTCCACCTATTGCCGTCTTATGATTATCCTCTTTATCTTCTTATCTGCTACACCGATGGATATATGATCCATAGTATGCAGAAACCGTCTTTCTCGAAAAAAGGCGCAACGCGATCGTATAATTGAGTTTCACGATTTCCTTCCGCCTGTATACTTTTAAGATAAAGTTGATCCACCTACCAAAGTGCGGACCCCTCCATGGAATGTTGCGAAATAAAGATTTCTACCATTCCTTAGCAATTCCACAGAATACATATGATATAATATGAGGTGATTTCCTGCAAAGTAAATGCCACGATTTTGCTCTCCATGATTTCACATGAAGCAACAAAGGAACGGTGAAAATGGTGGAAGAGGCAAACAGGAAAGTAGGAATATAATGCATAGAAGTTCGTCAAAGTAACTGAAAATTACAGTTTTTAATTGCTTTTGGCTTTCTGTAAAACCAGGCTAATTAAATAGTTAAAGATAAATATATTTTGAAAAACCTAGAAAAAACAGATTCTACCAATATTTCAACTTTTTACTGGTCTTTTTTCCTAATCTAGCTACCGCCAAAATTTGGAGCCTTTATTACTCAATTATTGGCAGCAAATCAGTGAGTTCTAATTTAACCCCAAAATTTTGTGTGTGAACACCTTTTAAGAATTTACTAACAAGATTTTTCTTTCTGCAAACCTCTTTCAGTGCAACAGGAACCAGCAGATCTTGATCGGAGTAGGTTATGTGTTGAATCGTATTGAAAGACGGGCCGGAATCGCCCCCATAAACGTGGCTGTGCTTCAATCCTACGGGAGATCCTGCAATGGCTGACATTTTGTCCTCGTGAGGCACTGCCAACCACAAGCGCGTGATGGTCCTGACCGAAGAAGAACAGCCACCACTCATTTTCGTGGTGCCCAAGTACACCAGTAATTTTCCCATTTTTTTAATGATTTCTGTGCAGGTTCTTTTAGAAAAAAGACATCCCTTGCGGACCATCTTGTTACTTGCAGAAACAGACCGTTCCCTTTTAATTCTTTTCTCTAACAGTATGTAGATTGGCCATGGTTGCACATCAGCCGGTTTGTTTAACCCTAGCATAGAGCCCATGCTTCCCTTCACATCATCTGTTTGGAAAATTCTGAGCCCCTACACTGGCACACCTTCCATTGGCATGGAGAAGTTTCAAGCTGGCAAATGGGGGAAGAAAGGGATCGATACAAACAATTTACAACGTTCATAATTAGATGTTTATATTTTATCTTTCCTCCAAATGTACATAGCTTAAGAGGCAGAAGAGCAAAATTTGATCTCGATTAAAGGAACCAACAAGATCACTATCTCCTTTTCCTGGGAGAGTCTACCAAGCATGAAGAGCTAATAACATGGGCAGAACTCAAGAAGACCGAAGGCGAAAACAGTTTTTCCCAAAATGCAATACGACAATAGTCGTGGTGCTCGATGGAAAAACAATCACTCGGAGAATATGTGCACTACCATATACTAGAAAAAGATCGGTTATCATGCAGAATGAACCAACATTTTCTTCTAAAGTTCAGATCTACCAACCAACTGCGGTGGTGGTCGAAGAACATCCTGGGGAACACAAAACACCAGTATGTACAGCAGCATCCACTAAAAATATATTATAGACCAAGTTACCATTGTGTGGAGAACAATGTAAATCAATTCCAAGGGGAAGGGATCTAATAGAGATGGGAGCACAGTCAGGTAAACTAGTCCTTTACTTCAATTAACTGAAATTTGACAAACTTCAGGTTTGAAAAGTAATCATCTAATCAGAAACTTTCCTGGCAATAAAGCTTATCAAGCATGGGAGGGTACACGTTACTACATGGCAATAGCACCAGACCACACTGTTTGGTGAACCGTGTCCATCCAAACCTCCATCAGAAACCCATAACAATTACAGAAAACTATTCATCTTTGATACTGAATTTTCTCCTCAAAAATCCCTTCCTTTCACAAAGAGGGAAGTTTCTCCATGTGTAATCGAGCAAACATATTACAAGAAGAGTAGGCAAATGCAAGCCTCAGAAAGCACTAAGGCAGCAAACAAAAACGAGAAAGGGAGGAAAAAGCTATGTACTGTAAATAACAAAGGGGAAAAGCCTGAAAACTTATAAATTTTCTAAGAAGCTGAAGCAATAGGGACGGCCTCAACCAGCCGAGAGAAATAGAACTGAGTGGTAGTCAAACCCCGCTTCTGAATCTTCCATCCGACGCGCTGCAATGCCCTCTCTACATCAGCCTCAGCGTGCAGATACGCCCTAGTAGCTTTCGAAGGACCAGGAAAGAGCTCCCCAATTCTCTTCAACAGATCATAATACAGAGTCTTGGGAGCGAAGCTGAGCAGCAGCCTGTTCTCTGCCAGAGACGCCAAATGCGCAATCATTTCGTCGGCCTTCTCCTGAGGGTAATGTATCAGAACGTCCAAGCAGATCACCGTATCATATTTCCCCCGCACGCTCTCCAAATCATTCACCTCAAACCTAGGCATCTGGACACCTTCCATTCCCTCGAGCGCCTCGGCTGCCTGCTTCTCCGCCTCGGCCACCATTGCTGCCGAGATGTCACTGGCGGACACCAGGGCCCCTTCCTTAGCCAGGGGAATCGATAGGCAGCCCGTCCCGCAGCCGGCGTCGAGCACGGAGACTCCGCGAAGGGGTCCCTCGTCCAGCAGCATCTTCATAACGTTCTCCACAGTCTTGGAGTGGCCCAAGCGAATGTCCAGCTGCACTCGGTTCACCTCGTCCGTGTCGCCGTAAATCTTCTTCCACCGCTGGAAGCCAGAGTTGTTAAAGTAGTCCCTCACCACAGCCTTGTCGTCGCCGCCCACGGCCACTGCCTGCTCCTGCCGCCTCTTCTGAGGGTCGGAAATAGATAGCGCCGCCGCGAGAGCGGCAAGCGAGCCACCACCCACGATGGCAATGGTGGTGCCGTCCAGATTGGGGTCCGGCATTGAGCTGGCAGCAGCAGCGAGGTCCGCAACCGAAGGGAGCGGGAGGGCCTGGGGAGTGGTCCTCCGGCGGTTTGAGAAAGATGGTGTCCGGGCTTTGAAAGAGAAAGCCGAAGACAGAGCCGTGGTTGCCATCTCTCTCTCTCTCTCTCTCGCTCTCGCTCGCTGTCTCTGCAATCAGGATTTCCTTCCCCCCTCCGCCCTTCTTATCTGAGGAGGCAGAGGTAGCAGGCGGGCGCGTTATCTGTTCGGCACCGCGTCAAATGACAGAAACGACACTCCAAATCTAAAAATGGGACGTTGCTCATGGTTCGTTGGCTAAGTCTGTCACACTGGTCATGCTTTATGAGGGCTAGCCAGGCTCTCTCGTCGCCGCTATTGGTCAGCAGCGGTCGACCTCCCTTCAGTTTCTGGTTCGCCCCCTGCTCACGTCGTCTCCGCCTACTGCAGTCTCGTCTCATGAAGGCTGAGGCATAAGCTGCTAGAGCCAACGAGCAATTCTGCAATAGTGAAGCAGGGACGAGTAAGCATGAACAGCCCATATCAAAGAACTAAGAAGGCTCAGCGCAGAGGTGAAATTGGTTAGCGTAATACAAGGAAAGATCACGCATTTGCAATCCAGTAGCAGCTGCAACTGCCACGCCAGTGAGCTAAGGAAGCTCGGCAAAAAACGTTCAAACCAAGATGGATAAGCGCAGAGGTGAAATTGTTCAGTGTAGGAGAAAGATCGCGGTAGCGTTTAGATGAACACATTCAAAAAATGGCTTTTGTTAGAGGGTTATGGAAACTTCGTTTTAGTGTTTGGGTACCATGACAAAAGTTACGTTTTTTTTACTTTTTAAAACCTAGTTTTTGTTTGCATGATAAAAAATGAGCCTTAGGTGTGCCTTCAAAAACTGATTTCATGTCAATGGTCGTTGATTTATAGTTAGTTAAGGTAAAGCACTTGCCAAATGAAGCAATCAAGAGCACGTAGCACCCCATGAAAATAGAAATGTGTCGCGTTCACAAGTGGCGGAACAAATAAACATATATGTAAAGCATGAACAACCCAGAAAATTGAATCAGAAACCAGTTTGGTGCCACTATCATGAATCAGAACCATGCAAAATTGCAAGGAATACCCAACGTCATATATTTAACGAGCGTGTCCTAAGAACTATTACAACAAAAGCAATAAAATGAACACCACAAAGACATGAAGATGACCTCTGTAGAGAAACAACTACAGCATAGAAGGTTTTCCCTTCGTCATGCCTCGAAGCATCGTTCTTCACCAAACCCACAACAGGAAAAGTGATAAAGTTAAAATAAAAAAGGAGGTGACATTGAGAGGAAAAGAAACAGAGAAGCAAGCTTTATATCTAAACTATCAATCCAAACATATGTTTTTTTGAGACATCGCCAAAAGAGGTTACAACACCATCCCACTCAAAAACTAAAAATCCCGTATTTTTTGGATTCAGATCATCTCTTATCTAAAGTTGTAAAGAGACAAAGCAAGCCACGCCTCTATCTTGGTCTCAGTAAGGACCGTTCATAACTCATACCCCTTCCCCCAGGGTATTAGATGGTTTGTCCAGATGAGGATGGTTAAAAGTATTTGATGATAATGTACCTCTGACCACCATCCGCACACGATCCTTGTATACCTGCCCTTGAGACATCTAAAACTCTTCCTTAGAAACCCCCTTTACCTTCCCCTCAACGCTACACATTTTAGAGTTGGAAGAAAAATGTATGGATAAAAAGGATGACTGTTGGAACCTCACTACTGACCTCCTCTGTGATGTGCTTTTCACAGTGCCAACATAAAAAACCAAACATGCATCATAAAATCAAAGCTAAGTTGCCTTAGCAACACAAAGTAGAATTTTCTTTTCCATCACAAATTTAATTCATGTATTCTTCTTTAACAGTTGCCTCTCTGGCATTGTTGAGGACAGACACAAGATTACGAGCAACATGAGAAACAACAACGCAGAATACACCAGCAAACCTACAATAGTTTAGTCATGCCCAAAATTTTGTTTTGGGTTGAAAAAGACAGCCACCAAGGTTATGCAGATGAAAACCAGGTTTTGGCAAAATGAGGTTTTTAGAAACTCAGTTTCATGCATAGCCAAACGTCTCGAAAATGATGTTGCGGGCTTTGCCTCGGAAACTTGTTTTTCATTGGATAGCCAAACGCACCCCACATATTTTCAATCTAGTAGCAGCTGCAACAGTCACGGCATTGAACACAAGGTAGCTCAGGAAAAAATGGTGAGCAAAGAGAAGGTCATTGCAGGGCTGCCATAAGAAGAAACAGAAAAATTTTTCCTCCCCACAGACAGTCACATATATACTTTCCTAGGGAAAAAAAATCAATCTATAAAATGAAATGACACCACCAATTTTTCAAGTTGAAAACAACTGCCTTCACTAAAACACCACTGATTTAGATGTTCTTATTTCTTTGATAATATCAAAACATGTTTCTTAGCCCTGCTCTGTTATTTCCTGAACCTTGGAGAGATTTTTGCAGAAAGATAATCACATGAGCAAGCATCTAATCTTGATCATTCTACAGTAAACAAAATTCAACATTGCTCATCTTTTCTTTTTTTGACAAGGACCTGCCAGTAAGTGAAAACCTGGACAGGGTTATCTCTGTGGCTTTGTCAAACAATTTGAATGAGAATCTATTGCCTTGAATTGCTGAAAACTTCTTCTTACTAATCATTAGTTGATGAATTATCTTTTGTTCAGGGTACATGTCCTTAACGTGATTAAGTTTTGCCTCTATTTTTCTTGTTTTTTATGTGGTTTTTCTTGACTCATTTAGTGGTCTATGAGCAGCCACGAGATGCCAATTCTCTCTTTCAAACAAAGTAAATCTTTTTTTAGGTGCTACTTAGTAACATTCTTGTGCACGCTGCTAGATGACATTACATGACACAGTGTTGAATGACCTAACATTTCATTGTATTCATGTGGAAATTCAAGGCCATTCAGGAGAACAAAAATGTAAGCCCCTGCATCTTTGTAATTGCAGCAATTAAATATATGTGGGTGTACCTACAAGCTTGTGTGTGTGTGTATGTTTGCTCGAATAATGAATAGTAGATTGAGGTAAATATTGGGTCTACTTGAAACTGCTAATTATAACATAGAGAGGTGCAATTATGAAAAAGTAAATGATATGATTAATATGTATGAGTGGATAGAAGAGGTAACTGAAATTGTTAAATAAGATATAAAAGAGGATGGTGGGCAACTGAGGAGCAATCCTCAGCAAATTTGTGATTCAAGGTTGAAGCCCATATACTAGGTTCATTTAACTCTGTATTGTAGCATTTTGGACAGCCGTAGAGGGAAGGTCCCAACAACAAAGAATTTGGAGAGGGAGAGATCTATATCTTCCCCATTTTTCCTGTCTCTAGTTGGGATCAAACTTCAAAGTTTGTGCTAATCGGTATGCCGCTCAATCGTTCTGGCCTTAAACTATTTGAGAAAACAAGAAATGGAAGGAGCTGCTAATTGAAACCCAGGACTTTTCTTAGGGAGATAACCCTGGTAAGTACCACAATTAGTATAGTTCGTAACTAGTATATATATACATGCCAAAATACAAACATATATATATATATATATATATATATATATATATATATATATATATATATATATATATATATATATATATATATATATATATGTGAATAAATAAGCATGTAAGTTGGGATAGATTATAATTTGAATTGTGTGTATGTATTGCAAGGAAAGAAATAAACCAAGGGAGTTTTGGTGTGCAGTATCGGCTTTGATAACTCTACAAACAATTTGGACTAATTTCTGATACACCGGGTATAGAAACATTCAACCACAGGTGCAACATATAGTTCCTGTAGATTTTGTGTGTGTACGCATACAAAATATATATATATACATGTATGTGTATATTTATATAATTATACATATATATGTACATAGACAGTATAAGAGTGTGGACCTTTATAAAAGAGTTCTTAGATTGCATGAAAGTATATGTTTATGTGCTTTAAGACAGACTATTTGAGTGGAAGTGTGTCGGTAAAAGAGTATCAACTTTAATATACATAGGCAACAAAATACGTACGTCCTAAAAGTTAGAATTTTGATGCTTATGAGAGTAACGTCACGGTAGGTATAATACGATGCATTAAATTGTGATCCAAAGAGGATAGCTATGTTTTCCTTTTGAGATTTACAGTATGATCAAGCTATAGCAGACTCCTTAATTTCATTAAAGTAGACATACAAACATTCATGGAAGTTTGTTCTATGTGATCTGATTTGAATAAATCTCTTTTGGAACACGAGAATGCCCAAATTTCAAAACTGTTTAGTCGAAGCATTATGACCATACTTTGGTGTCAACTTTTACTGAGCAATAATTCTATAGAGTGTCACATGTACGAACAGAACAAATCGATTGAACATGGTAAGGATACTGCCCATTTCTTATGATTCTATGAGAATAGTTATTTCGAACGCATGGTATTTTGGCAACTGTAATAGAATGGATAGCAGTCTATGTTCCTTATGGCAGAACTTATACTACTAAGTATTAACAGTAATCAAGGACGTATATTAGTAAGATATTTGTTGTAGGAAAGAAAATATAACCTAACCGTTTAAATTTGATGGGAGCTGCAGCCTGCCGAGACAGTAAGATCTATATTAATTGGTTTGATGGGAGTTCCTGCCCATTTCTCAACTTCCAATGCTATGTTGCACAGCTGGTAAACCTTTTGTATTTATTTTGATTTCGAGGACATCAATCACTAGAATTATCGCCTGCTGCACACGCTCGATTACAACTAGATCTGATACACAAATACTTATTTGATTCGTTTCCTTGATTCTCGTCTTTACGATTGGCATCGTGATTATCTTTTGCACCATTTTCACTAGTGTGTGTATAATTGCAGTTCACCCAGAAGAATGCCTCAGGTTGTCTGGGTGAAGCACCCATGACCTGATGCGTGCACATCACCAGTGCATGTGCTTTAGGGACAATATCAATATCGGCCTCTCTCGGGACTTACAAAATGGTGGGAGAAGGCCATCTAATCGCTCCCCTCAAAACACGCCGACGCCGGTGCCTCCACTCTCCGACGAATGAACCACCTCTTTTCGAGATGACTACCAATTCCTTGCACTTAGATGAGTTTGTCTTTCTTTCTCTCTCGGTTGATGGCTGCCTGCCTGACCAGTCAGCAGTTATTGCCTCTTTCAAACTTTCAGTTGCAAATGAGGTCAACAAACTCATCTTCACCTTCTTTCTTTCTTGCAACCCTCGCCTCCCCCTTACTTTTTCCTAAAAAATTCTAGCATATTATTAAGTGGATTAGCTTTTTCATGTCATTTTTGCTTTTGACAAAGCTTACTTTCTCTCTTGTTGTGAGATTCTAATTTTCATTCTTGTGTCATTGTGTGTCAGTCGGCTATAAGAAGGGTCCTAGACCTTCTTAGTTTTGTTTTCTTTCAACTTATCATTACGTATGTGTATGTGTTTAAGTGATTGAATTCATGTGATTTTATATTGTATAGTGTGTTAGGTAATTGTTGAGGAGATATTATGAGCAATGAACGATGATAAACAGGCATGTAACACGTTCTTTTGTATAGTTCTTGTATGTTTGTTATTTTAGTTGTTGGTTTTCATTTTTGGCATTATTTAACTTTACCTTGCTTTACAAACCCAACGATTTGCTTTGCTTCATTACATTTGACGACGTTGGAAGAAAGTGTAACGACTTGTCCAATTTCTACACTCAGCTCAGCCCGAGGTTTGATGTATCCATTCCTGTCCCGTTGCAGTTTTGGTCCAGTCTCAAAAGGAAAGGTTAGGTAACCGGGACAAGTAATCATTTAGCAACTCCTAAGCTCTTTAAGATTATTCACAATCTTAGATACGTAATTAAACTTTCAAACTAATGCATTATAGTCCACCCCCCTCAAGTTACACCCGTTCACTTGTGTGATACCTCAAGTACCAGCATTGAGCATGCTATGATATCATAGTAACGACTCAGTCCACTCTCACACCATTTTTGGGCCACTCGTTTGATGAATCTTAATTTGCCCCCTAGCAATTTTTGTTTTAATTTAAAAATGCTAGTAATCAGGAGAATCGATCACTTAATAATTCTTTTTATAGGTCTCCAAAGATGTCTCATAATATTAGATAAGAGGCTAAACTTTTCAATAAAATGTCAGAATCTATCACATCTTAAAGCACACATGCCCGCATTATATGGGACCCCAGGTCTAAGAGTTGAGTAAACTCTAATATCAAATGTGACAACCCAATTTGGCAAATCCCGATTGGCTTTTTAGCAGCTTTGGTTACCTTCCTAAAAAAAAGAAAAACTAGAATAATCAACCACTTATCATTTATCAACCTTTTTTATAAATCCACCAAGGTTCTTCAAATGGGTGCGTTACAGAATGCACGATCTTTAAAAGTATGATGTTGCAT
Organism: Nymphaea thermarum; assembly: GCA_011799765.1. NCBI lineage: Eukaryota > Viridiplantae > Streptophyta > Magnoliopsida > Nymphaeales > Nymphaeaceae > Nymphaea > Nymphaea thermarum. Next base: position 253,308 of record JAANDH010000436.1, read on the forward strand.
TTCGCACAAACCATGACCTTGCGAGAGAGTGCCTTTTGACGTTGAAGGAAGTCTTTTTGGCATACGAAAGGAAAATTTTAATTTCTCGCCAACCTTGTTCCTTGGAAAGATGATGAAGTCACACCAATGAGTCAGGTTACAAATTAAGTCACCTTTGTGGGGGTTGAGTTGAAATATGGTTTTGAGGATGGAGTTCTGTCATATTAAAATAGAAGGCCGCGGGTCCCCACAAGACCGAGGAGCAGTCAACTTGTACCGGGAACCACACTTCGTTGCCATGGCCCAGGTGGTCACCACTTCCGCCCCTCATTTCGATCATTATATATATATATAGAAAAAAAAAGTGTATATTTATGAAAAATGTGACATGTGCCCCCTTGACTTAGACCTTATTGATTAAGGAAAAAAAAAACAACCCGTCTCAGTTCTAATATGCCCCTTCTCTGCAAGTGCTGCAGAGTTGAATCAGGCTGTTTCACATGCCGTTCTAGTGGCTGATTCAGTGGGTATGTGACTAAAAAAATGATGTTAATATTTTTTTAATTTTTAAATAATTCTTTTTTATGGTCAATAAAACGTGATACAAGCCAATGTGTACATCTGGCCGGTACCATTTTTTTAAGGATTTTAAATATTCCGAAGTGAGAAGAAATCCAAAAGTGACGACACTGCTCGAGCTCGACCTTCTCATCTTCCTCCTGATTCTACGATTTTGAAAATCAGAACTGTAATCTATTCATCCTTCCTATAGAATACTTCCACCTAAAATTAAAAACTTAATTTTGAGGCTAAACTAAGTGGTTAGTAAGGTAACCACATCTTTACCTTTAATCACTGTTGTCCGAATAGGCGGACTCAAATTCAATTAGTGGCATACATATTCAAGAGCATTTTGATCATATACAATGTTGGAGATGGGATCTAAACATAAAAATACAGTACTATTGATGGCCATTAAAGTACGCAAACACCCCCAAAGGAAGAAAGGTTGAATACCTTTCCTTTTTTGGACTCTTAGGTTGCATTTGTTTCACCATGTATCTGAGATCTGCAAAAATTTATTTGAGGTCCCCATGATTTTCCTCTGACTTTAAATATATGGTTTGTTTTAACATATAGCATACATTTTAAATTCATGCTAATGAGATCTTCAATTTGTTTAAACTAAAATAAGAATCTCCCAAAACACAACTTTTTATAGATCTTAAATTGGAAGCTGTCAAACACAACCTAGTGCTCAAGAATTCTTTACAATGTAGGTGGACGTCAGATGCTGGTAAACCAGTTGTTTACAGTGTACACAAACTACCTGCTCTTGAAGAAAAGCACCGAAGAAGAGTCGCTGCGATGAGGGCAACCTTGTGCACATGAAAAGTGGCAGGAGTGGTGTACAAAAATATAAGCATTTGAACACATTTTTTTTCTGTGGAAATAAGTACTTTCTCCCAGGCGTACGCTTTCTGTGCCGTTATTAAAGAGAAAGCCAGAAAGGCACTGAGACTGAAGTTGGAAGAGGGTCGTCCCGCTCAAATTTGAACGCGTGAATTGTTTTCACAGCTGCAGTTACATCCACTGGTAAATGAAAGGGGGGCTTTTAATTTTCCCTGACAGATCGGGCAGCGTGTGACATGAAAGTCCACCTCATTTTATTTGTCACTAGTTGCTGGTACAGGCATCGACCCTTCTTTTCCCTGAATCAGAAGATTAATTTGAAGAACCGAATCTCGAAAATATATGATCTCTCCAACCGTATGTTAGGTGGATCCCCTATAAGTCCATGTCGACCAACTTGTTACAGTCAAGAAGCAAGGCGTTTGGAGTTTTCGTTTATGAAGAAAACGTTCTTCATTTTCCCCCGCACATACTCGTCTGATCTTAAGTGCCGTGGGGATATTATTGATACCCTTTTGTGGATTTCTTTCAAGTTTTAGCATATGATCTTGCTTTTGCACAGAGAAAGCTTTTTATATCTAGATGTTTTATTATCATTCTCTGTCCTACCGAATTGATGCTTTCATATTGCTAACTGTCATCTGCCATAGAATAATGGACTTGATGAGCTTGTTAAGCTGATAAATAGAATAGTTACATGGCAACATTGCAGCAAGAGAGAGAGCAGAATAGTGTGAAGAACTATTATAAGAACCACAGGCCAATTTAAGAAGGAATATTAATTGCACAAGCATGGAAAGAGAGGGTGAAGAATTAATATACGTACGATGGTGGTGGTGGAGGATTACATGTGGTTGGTTGTGGCTGTGGATATTATTTGCCATTTGTAGACTCTCCCTTGTGGGTCTTTAATAACTTATAAGGTAGAGTTTTTTTGGTTTTTTGTTTCCTTTTTTTTTTCTTTTCCTGCGCCTTCTTGTTTTTTCACATATCTAGACTCACATAACATCACATCACATCACGTCTGCTGTCTGCAGCACTAGCACACACATCTCGAAGCAACTCCTTATCATGAACACGGCTTCCAGATCTCCTCCAGCTCCCTGGCGAACGCCTTCTGCCTGCCCACCACGATGGTCAGGTGGTCCTTCTTCTCGATCACCTTCACCCTCGCCCTCGGGATCTTCGACCGGACGGCGAAGCTGCAGTCGACGGGCAGCAGCTCGTCGTCCGCTCCATGGAGGACGGTGACCTGACAGCTGAGCCGCGCCACCTGCCCCAGGTAGTCGTCCATCTTGCTCGCCGTCCCGCAGATGATGTTGTGGAGCGTGTGCCAGGCCCCATGGTGGGTGTGGCAGAAGAACCCCTCCACCAAGTACGTTCGAATCCTGCAGGACAATCAATACCCTTAATTTCGTTTGTTAAACAACAACTTTGACTCTATGTGTGTATATAAAAATTTTGTTGTCAATCTTGTCGCTAAGATAACGTCTTTAATATGATGATTTTAGCACTCGTTCGCTGGGCCTGTAAAGAGTTTCCCACCCACCATGAGAGGGGCCAAGAGGTGATACTTTTCAAGATCTGGGTCCCCATCTTGGTAGATTACAAGAGAAAATGAAGTTCGTATTGGGGAGTTCAAGAAAAACGAGCCGTTTTCCGGTGGTAGAGGTGAAGCAGCGGCAACCATGACGGTAGCAGAGGCAAGTTGACCTTAGGTGGGCAAGTGCCTACGATGAATTATAAATTCTGAACAGCCTCAACTTACGGATTTCCCACCCTCCCTCCTTTTTATTTAATAATATCAAGTTCTGTTTTCTTTCCTTGCAGTCACTTTCAGAGTGAGAAGATGCTCCAATCTGAGTTTTATATATATATATATATATATATATATATATATATATATATATATATATATATATATAGAAATAGTTATGGTATGCATGTGTATGTGATCTACGGCTTCATAGATAAGACCACATTAAATGCGCACAGTCTTTTAAGGTCATTTCAAAGCTGGCTTTGTTAATTTTATTCACACTGGGCAAGATTGCCAAGATAAATTAAGAAGTTTCTAGTTTTTCTCGTAATTAAAGCCGTGCTTTTAGCTAAACTGACCACATGGATGTGACTTTAATGCCTTCAAACCTAGGAACGGGTTTGAGAAGAATGTGAGGATGAATAGCGGAGTTTTCTCAATCTATAAAAAAAATGAAATAACAATTTTTTTTTAATTTTATCTTGATTACTGAATGAAAAACATTTTGGTTTCGGAGTCCACGTCATGAGGTTAGTAGTTTTGTTAAAAAAAATGCTCTCATGGGCGGCGCCGAAAGTAGGTCGGTTGTTCTCTTGAAAATTTACTGAAATTGTATCCCTTTCTAATTCTTTGGATATGACCACATTTTTTTTTCTTCTTTTTATGCTAAAGAAAAAAATAAAGCATTAAACAAATAGTAACGCAGTTGACAATGACAAGTCCTACGATGTTCCCCACATAAAATTGTCCAAGAAAATAAAAACTTCAGAAATTTATAGATACATACAAATCGTTAAATACAGAATCGTATTTAAACATAACACAACAGGTCGCATAGATTTTCAAAATTTGACGCAAAGCTGAAGATTTCAATATTTGCAGCTTAAATAATTTTTTATATTCGAAATATACATAATAAAGTGGTACCCCAACAATATGATATGTCTAGTTTATGTCCACCACAGTTAAGATTTCTTCCTCTGCTATTCCTCTCATGACCAAATCAAAGAAAAGACATCGGAATTTTTCAGTTAAAATTTTGAAAAGAAATCGGACTCTTGACGGAGACAGAATGTATATCGTCGATACGTCCAAAGAATAAGAAGTTTGATGAACAAAAAAGTGCATAATATAAGTGAAGACATCGGTAGCAACGTCCCTAAGTTGGTTTAGTGGACTATTGAAAACTATGAGTGCAAAAGAAATCAAAAGATGGCGACCGAATCTTAAAGCGCTTATTGAAAATCATAGTTCATTGAACGAAATAAGGGTGAAAGAGACGTAACGAATGGGCTCTTGGTCAAAATAAAAAATTCCCAATTTCAACAACCATACTCTCCTAATTGACCACCCAAAAAACGGCCAAATTAACACGCCAAGAACAATTTCTAGAGCACCCAAAAGAGAAAATCATTAATGGTTTTTTATTAACCGGTAAAAATTCCCAATTTAAAGAAAAAAAAAAGAACACATTCTATGCCTTTCCCCCAACTACAAAACCCAGATGTAAAGTGGTTGGCTGTTGGTTGCACTGATTCTTACATATACGCACCTGTACGACGCCATCTCTTAGAGTAACAAGAATTAGAAAAATAAATGTGATGCATCCGAGTTCTTCAATTTCTATAGTGTTTTCCTTTTTTTCTTTGGTATCGAAATAGTGGAGGACAAAATGCTTTCATATTGGTCAAGAAAGAAAAAGAGTTAGAGAAGGCCGATGGCCAGAATGGTGGATATGTGTTAGATTACCTGTTTCTGGTGATCAGCTTGAGGAGGAAGTCCAGGAGGCGATGGTTCTTACAAACCACCAGGCACCAAATCCGACTGATGTGTTCATACCAAGCAGCCACCGACGAACCAAATGCCATGAGAGGCCACACTCGCCTGGGCGCCACCTGCCTCAGCACGTACTGGCTGCCATTCTCTCCTTCCGGCACCGGAAAATATGGCTGCTTTGTAAACAAACATCTTCGTTAAACGCCGGCATTTGGCGATTTAATCAAATTACTAATAAGACAGCAGCTCTTTCGACTCTCCCGCATTACATTCAGAATTCTCTCATATAAATGTTCGATAAATATCATCATTTACTAAAGCAAACGAATCAAAAATATGCAAGAATGTAAAGTTGGAGGAAGCAGATTATAGCTAGGCCGTAGAACCCTACCGGCGAGAGCAAGGTGAGAGACTTCACGGAGTTGGGGTGTCTAACGGCGAGGGCTATGGCTATGATGCAGCCCAGCGAGTGCGCCACTATGTGAAACGACTTTACGTTATAGGGATTCAGAACGCTGCGCTCGATCATGTCAACGTGCTCGCTGAGAGTGTAGAGCGAGTCGGCCGGCTTGGGGCTCCTCCCGAACCCGAGAAGGTCGACGGCCAGGAACCTGTACCTCGACTTCGCGTCGTCGGAGAAGTTTGGGAATAGGGTCTCGGTCCAGAACACGGAGGAGGACACGAAGCCATGGATGAAGAGAACGTCTGTGACCTCCTTTTCCTTGGGCTCTTCGAAAAAGAAGCACACAATGAGAAACGGACAAGTAATAGTGTTTGCTTATAAAGAAGAAATTGGAAGCAATTGACGATGAAAGAGCAGATCTATTAACTAAGCGCAGCGAACGCATGTAGCCAAGCTACAGCAGAATGCGGAGAACTATTACCTTTGGGACCATTGGCCCGGACGTAGAGGGACTGCTTGGGAGAGGCGACCCAGGAAGTGCACTTGGAGCAGTAGCAGTCGGACCAGCGAGGGAGAAGGTGATCCATCTGACGCCCAATCTTCCCCTGTAGCATCTCAACAATGGTGGAGTTGATCCGGTATCTTGACCTGAGCATGCCGTTCCGGCGCCGGTCACGTGAAGGTGCCTTGTTCGATCTCCCGGCCTCCACCATCCCCTTGATCTGCCTCACCCGCGCCGCCGTCCACCCGGAGATCTCCGAGAAGATGGACGGCCGCGAGTAGAGAGTGTCGGAGATATCCTCGAGCTGGAGCTTGTCGGCAGAGATGCAGACGATCTTCATTCGCCCTTGCTCGGATACCATGATGTTGCCGCTGCTGATGATGGCGTCGCTGCCGGAGGAGCAGTAACAGGGCGTCCATTCGTGCTCGACGAAGAAGTCGACGACCTTGAACAGGTAACAGAGAATGGTGTCGAGAAGATCGAGTAGGAAGAATACCAGGAAGCTGAGCACGTCCACGACCACTCTAAGGGCGACTAGGAAGAGCAACCCCACAGTCTTATCCTGAGCCATTGCTCTTCCCTCTGCCCTTCTCTTCCCTTTGCCCCCACTTCTCCCGCTCTTGCTCCTTACCTTTAAAGGAACACTCATATATGCGGTTGTGTTCTTTAAGATATTTTCGTGGGTTCTGGTTGCGGGAAGGAGACAGGGGAGGAGGATGAGGAAGAAGAAGAGGAGCTTCCACTACACACACAAGTCACATAATAATGCGTATGGCACCAGCTGCCTAATAAGTGTGATGGTGTGGAATGGGTAGTGCTGCGATCAAATGGATTCTGGTCTTTGGGCATGGGTGTCCTACAAGTACGAAGGCAGTGAAGTGAAAATGGCGTGAAGCAGACTTAGCTACGCAGGTACCAACATTAAATATCAGAAAAAGAGTTCATTGTTCATTGAGTAACTCTTCTGGGTTAGGGTAAAGGAGTAGGTGGCAGTTGAACCCACCATCCCCAACACAAGTCTCTCCCTCCGCCACCTTACTTATATCTACACGTACATACGCGTAGCCTATAGATGGTGGATACTGCGCTCTCTTTCTCTCTCACTCTTGATTGTTCTGCTCATTATCATGTGAATCATCCCACAGAAGGAAGAGGTGGACCTACAAGTGGCCTGAACAGCACTGCCGAACGTCACTGTAAGTGGCCGGCCCGATGCGACGAAATCGTGAAAATTCGAGGGCCTAGCCGCTGTCTTTCTCTTTACTTCCAGTAAATGCAGGAAGGAGCACTTGCAGAGGCCCAGCCAGAACTTTTCTTTTATATTCTTAGTTATCTAAAATTTTGGGAGGCATGAAACCTTTTATTTTTTATTTTTTTGTAGATCAAAGTAACTTACTGTTTGAAATATCATGATCATCATAAACTCGATCCGTTTTGGAATCACAAGTAGGGCGTATGGTTGATGAAATCCATAACATGCACAAATTAAACCTTTTTCTTGGAATAATCGAGGGGTTTAGAATAGAAAGGCTATCAGTTTATGACAACAACGACAGGCCTCGGGTATCGAACTCTTGACTTTTTGCAATTTGAAAAGTATTATGTCCAGTCTACTCCGTAACCAGTTAGTTGGGACCCTTAATTGCCACTGAAATTTGACTATAGTTCCGACTAAAATCTATAATTTTTCGACAGTTGGGATCCTTTAAAAGCTTATCTGGAGGTTCCCTTCCACCCTCAGCGCTTTATCATATTTTGATCAAGTTTCAACACGTATACGAGATCCACATGATCAATCTGCATGCTTATTAACTTTGAACTCGCGCCTTCTTGATGTAAAGAAATGTTTTTCTTTTTTAAAATTGTAGAGTTTGGGCATCTGTGGCAGTTTCTTTGGAAAATCGGCATTTAGGAAAACCACTATGTCAATCACGGCCACATGGTCAGATTTGACTAAGATGCCACTCTAGGATTCCAAATGTACTTGCATCTTTCGTTGGGCTCAGAAGAGTTTGATCCAGCCAGCTGTGTACGTGTACTTCCATTCTATGTGCTTCATCATATACTGACATACTTGCATGCTGTCGTATTGTATATTATTTGGAGATACAAGAGCTACACATGCCCTTTTCTTCTAAATCCAGATTAATACATTATTTGGAGAATCTTTTATTACGAAATCTGATTATTTCAGTTTAAAGTGTACTGCTAGGAAAAAGAAAACCGAACTTAAACTAGATGGCTTGTCAGAACGCAAATTACCAAGTGCTATAACTCGATGGCCCTTGCTGGAAAATGACTCGATAGTTACTTCATTCGACACGTGAAAAACAAACAACTGTGACACAATATAAGTGATCAACAACATTTAGAGATATGACTTGCTAGTAAACGCTGATCACAAAACTTTTGATGTGAAATTGTTTCTCAGGTCACTTGCAAATTTGAGACGCTACTTTTTCTCTCTAAGAAAGACTCATCATCTCATGTTAGACCTGGGAAGTAGTTACATGCACCCGGTGCACAGCCTTTAAAGCATGATGATTGGATGTGCATAGGAACCTGTGCACAATGCAAAAGTGTTTATGATTTTGAAGTGTCTTTAGCATAAATTGCTACATAACATTGACACAAATTGCAACATATATAGTCTCAAAACTGATGAATGCTTTGATGAGCGTGACCCAGGCTGTAATCTAGTTCGATTTGATGTCGAAGAGCTCTAAAGTAAAACATCTATATGATGGTAACAAGACCCAAGGTTATAGGCGTACCGAACTTCCTCAAAACTGCTAATAACTTGATTGAATATATGTTCCCAACACATTGTCAAATATGAATTGTTTTTGAAAATTGTATGCCCATATGTCCACTACAGCCCACTACAGCCAGGAAACTGATTGACAATTTGAACAATGTCGATCGTCTTTTTTGTTTAGAATGTGCTCGAAGTAAGACTGGGGACGAAGCCACACTCGATCAGTTCTTAATGAGATAGCCAAATCAACGATGCTGTTGATATTGACTTCATTCGTATGAGATCGCGTATGAATTAATTTGAAGTAAAAGAAAGAAAGAACGGGAGCGTGCCAACGAAATATTGGAGTATTTTGATTCTTGGAACAGTGAAGCATTGTGACTGATCACATTTAAAAATGACATTTCCGACACCATCTGAACTTTCTGCACTGGGCCGACAGGCACACACCCACGCACACAGTTTATCTCGTCACATCTCTGATGCAAGTTATTTAATGGTGAACCCGAGAGGGAGTTGATTCTTTCCACGACTTGGACCAGTTCAAGAACCCTAATCACAATTAATGAGATCTAACCAACCACGAATTCATGATGTAGCACGAGCCGGCAAGCTTCAGGAAAAATGACTCGTGAACCTATACGAAAAATCCCCAAGTGGGTAATATTTTACGACTCGGGATCAGTCGATCAGGGAATCGATCGAGCTCTTTAACTTACAACGGCCTTGCTGATAGGTAAGAAGAGGCTCGAGAGCGATGCAAATGAATAGAGAAGTTCTAGGAGACCCACATAAACTTCAGTCAGAAAACTAATGACTTTCTATGCCGTTCTTGTGAATCTTATTTCAGTTCAGTATCTCTTCTCTTCAGTTCCAACGACTAGGAAGGGGAAGAGCGAGTCATCAAAGAAAAATCAAATAAGAAAGAAATATGAAGGGTGATGATATCAAGGAAAAATCGAATGAGGAAGAAAAATATTAAACATTTGGAGGCAATAACCGTCCCTTGACTCGCTTCACTTTCGGCTCATATACGTGGTGTTTAAATTCAATTCAGCATGTTTTGAAATCCTTCAGTTCCTCCAGTATGGGCAATTGCCTAATCAAGTCGTGATTCTGTATCTGCCCTCTTCATTCCTTTGTCTATGCTTTTCTCTTGCTTTAATGAAATGGTTGGGAGGCCTACTTCTCCCACTAGGTTTGCATCAGAATAAAAGAATAACTTGGTTTTAAAAACCTTAAGCTTTTCCAGTAGAGCCATTTAATTAACTTGAGAAAATTAACCAAATGATAAACTCTCAATTTGGTCATAAGCACAGTCTTGCCCTTGTCTCATGAACAATGTTGGACATAAAGAAATTAATAAATATAAATTTCTTAACCCGCTTCTAGTGGGAAATTTAGTGAATCGTTACATATATCAAGTCTTAGAAGACAACATTTAATCTTTAGAATGTCTCAACGGATTGGAACTTGGTTCAGGGTCTTCATCAAGTAAATATAGTGCCTTTTAACAAGCTTATCTGCACATATGTGATTTTGTGTCAAAATATCCAAAGCCAGGCAGAAGAAAACACACGTTCTTTTCATTGTTAAACAGTTAAGTTGATAGGCTGCCAACCTCCATTTCTAGTTCTCAGGTGTCAATTTCTTGTGCTGTAAAAAAATGACACTTATATGAAAGTGACATGTTACTCAAAGCACCAAAAGCAGACCTACATTCGTGGAGGATGAGAGGGAAAGACTATCAGTTTATGCCGACTCTTATGAGAATTTAAAATAAAATTTATCAGCCAAGGTTTCGAGTGTCAGGCCAGGCTCGGGCCGCAGCAGTTATGAGTTGTGGGCCGGGCCGGCCAGATGCCCAGGTCTAATTAAGGGTAACATTAGACCAAAGTTAACTGTCAACTTGGGTGTTGTTTGAATGGTGGTGGACGTTACGATATAAAACAGCGCAACTAATGCAGAGATTTCTAAAAGGCAAAGATAAAAATGAAAAATGGCTGGCCGGTTGATTATCATAGAAGAACTCATATTTTTTAACAAATTAAAAAGTTTTTAATAAATTTGTCTTTGGCTGTATAACACCTTAATCTTTGAGGTTTAAATTTTGTCGATTAAAACCGTTTGCTATTCATTAAAATGTTAGAAGTATCCTTGGAAAAGGAAAAAGAATGAGTTCATAAAATAGCATATACAAAAATGTTCAAAATGAATGAGCTGCTAACAACGATCAAAGTGATGAAGACTTCAATCAAATTAATCATGGAGCTAGGCCGTCTTAAATATTTGGAAGTGCAAACTGCAAACGTGAGGATGAATTTATAATGCCTACGAGTAAGATCAGTGTTTGGAGAAAAAAGTAAAGACTTACTAAAGTCATATTTTAAATTAAATTTGAAGGGTGAAACCTATCTCGATAAAAGATTGTCACAAAACTGCAAACATAATGAATGAGGTACAATTAAAGTAAGACGCATGCATGTCTCCCCAAATCTCGCTGAATGAGGGACCTGAGATAGTGAGATGCATCCCACGAGGCCACGACCCACCACATCACTATCAATTCAATCGCCTCCTTTAAGTAGGTGTATCAGAATTCAGACGGTATTTATTTGTTTATTAAATAAATAAATATGACAATATTTATTAGCTGATTAATGGCCGACGCCTCCGTTCGGTCGAATTCACTTAACGTGACTGCTTGGGCTTGGGTTTCAGTTTCTACGTCCCTGCTTCAAATCTCATTGATGTCGAAGTACATCTGATGGGCATGTCGACTGGGTTCATGCTTTTATGGGTGAACTCTATCTTGTGGCGTTCCTGATTTTAAAATGTTGAATGGTCATCTTTTTTCTCTCTCTCTCTCTTTCTCCTGTTTAAGATAAAAGAGTTATGGCTAACTAAACCGACCTATGCTATCAGATTATGAATTCTTTCTCCCCATATTGAACTCTTCACCTGCTTCGGCAGGTATATGGCTTCACAGTTACGAGATTCAGTCATTCTGGTGTGGGTATGTTTCAGAAGCTGCTATCGTGAATTTGAAGAGCCCTGTTATTTGAAACTTACCTTCGTTAGCCATATCTAATTTAGGTCCCCACCTAACCTTAGTTGGTCAGATTTAATTAGGGTCCAAACCTTCTCGATTTCGTATTGCAGATGGGTCTCAATTTCCTAGAAGAAATTAAAGGTGAGGAGATGCATTTGCCCGACCATCAAATCTGAGAGATCTTAGATCAGACAAGTTCCGTGCGTGTCATCAATTATGACCGCTAGAATATTAATTGTGAAATGGAATTAGGAAAGATGATCAGCTAAGTGAGTGCCTTGTAGGTACTGAAGTGTATTTCCATCTTCTAAAAGCAGGTCATGCTATGCTTCATGTCATAGTTAGTGCGTAAATGAAAAGAAGGTTTATTGTAATGGCTTCTCTACCTAACCAATCCCAAGCTTTCCCTTTCAAGAAGCTAGTAGTCATCATCGGCATATCTTTTCGCAAGGTCTGCCCTTCCTAGATCTGATGATCGTAAGCATATCTTCATAGGGTTACCTAGCTAGATATTCTACCAAAAGAAACATGATGAAATAATCGAGTAGAAATGGATGGCAGGACCTAAATATTGCTGCTTCTCTAGCAATGGAGAAGACTTGGTTTGTTGAAATGAGGGATACAAATGGGTCAGATCTGAATAGCTATTTGCGACATTTTACTACATTCGTAGAAACTACATGAGGGTTGATGTAGAGGCAAAGTAAAGAATTTTTATAAAGGAACGGAATTATAGTTTCAAAATTTTAAGAAATATAATTTTTTTATATATGATAAATGATTACTTTTTATGTGTGCAGTTGCTACTACCAACCTCACAAACAAAATTTCTTTATTGTTTAAAGTTTTGTATATGAGCCAATGCTAGCCACCTGTTTCATACATCGATGGACCATGGTGGCCTGGACTTTGATAGGAATGAGTTTCAATGGGATCATACGGCAGTGTCAGAGAGTGCTCAAAGGCTCAGACATGTCTGCATCAAATTGGAATCTGACATGACGAAATTAAGGACACTTATATTCTAGTAAAAGTTGTTCTGCACTGCTAGTTGCATGCCATTTATGCGTGCACTCCACCTAGTTAGATGCATGTCTCCTGCCAGGGATACACTCAAAACCCGATAGACAAGTCACACCCATCGAATAAAGAAACTGGGAGCCTCATTCACTTTAGCATGTGTACTGTACACTTAACACACACCATGTTCACATGATTTTATAATAAGTCTTCTCGAAAGTATTTTCGACTTCTTTTTTTTCTTGGCAAGTCTGCCACTACTGCGTCTGTCATCACACTTAAACTGCTAGAAAGAGAAGAAAAGGGGAAGAAAATTCCAGGCTTTGCTCGTCCAGGCTGTGGGGGGCCGTGATGTACTCTACCGAGGGGAGGAAACCGCCATGGCAAGAGGCAGACCTACCACGGGCTCGTTGCTGCATAATATTTAATTGCAACACAAGTAGGTTGCCCAATTATGAGCAAAAAAAATTAGCTATAGCTTCACCAGATATGGGGAAGAAAATGAGAGGCGGGCCAACCTACCGTCATATATCTGGGTGGCAGTACAGACGTGCTCAGGGTCCACCACCACTTTGGGCGACGGCCTTGAAAAGGCTTGTATCTGAAGGCCTTGTCCGAGCAGCCAAGGTGTGCATGGTAAGGATTCGCAGCTCCTGTAGGGCCATGCCGCCATGGCCTGCTGAATTATTGAGGTTTGGGAGACAGACGAACAGTTGCTCAAATTTTTCTTTTTCCTATTGCAGTTGCTTCGTGTACTGAATGAAGGATTGTCATGGTCACAACTGTTTAGGGTTTGTTCTCCATTAAGTACAGTGACCAGCAAAGTAATTGGGGTGTTATTTGGGAACTGGAACTTACTGTTATTAGGCTCGAATATATAATGTTGCTCTAGATAGTTAAAAGACTAGTGCTACTTCTTCCGGTCACCTTATTCATTAAAGTGAAGCACGGAACCATTGGAAACCAATCCAGGTTTAAATCCATTGGGTCTTAATTTCTTCATTAAACAAGAAAAGCCACACCCGGTCTTCCGAGTCATGTCAGTATTGCCCAACTCGCGAACATCTATGTTCAGGTCGCTCCTTGGTGTAAATCCTCGACCACTGTACTTAAGACCGATTCAGGGCTTTTTCAGACCGGTTCATTCAGTTTTAGAACCGACTCGGGCATTCTAGAACCGATTCAGGCCATTTTCAGACCGGTACAGTTAGTTTTCAGACCGATTCAGGGCTTTTCAGACCAATTTATTCAGTTTTCAAGTCGATTTTAGCCTTCTTCAAATCGGTTCAGTGGGTTTTGGAACCGATACGGTCTATTTTTGACCGGTTCGTCCAATTTTTAAACCGGTTCAGCCCCGTTTAGGGCTATGTGGGTGTTTTAGTTGAGGTTTAAGACCAATACGGGCCATTTTAAGGCCGATTCAGTGGTTCTTGACCCACTTAAACACAATTATGGTACCGGTTCATAAAATTTTGGACACTTTTGGGCCCATATCATTGAATCATTTGGTTTTGGATTTAATGTATGACAAATTTGTATGTAATTTGGTTTATGTATCAAGTTTTGGATTCATGTAAGACAATTTTGTATGTGTCACATCATTGAATCATTTGGTTTTAGATTCAATGAATGACAAATTTTGTAGATAAATTTTAATTCATGTATCATGTTTTGCATGTTATTAAATTTGTCGATGTACTTTAGATGCTTGTTTGGATTTTGAATTTGATCTTTGGCCATGTCTGTTGTTCGAAATGAGTAAGTTTGTACCTATATGTCGCCAAAGTGACCTCTATTGTACGAATTTGCCTGTTTTGAACAATTTGATGATAGTATACTTGATCCATGCGGGCAATGATCAGCCCAAAGGAAGATTGTTGCTTGGTGAGGTTTAAGTATATAGGACAATGAATATGTGATAATTTTTTAGGTTTCCATGTAGATAATGAGTCAATCCAAAGATGGGCTCGTTGTTTGACAGGGTTAATTATCTATATTCATTGTTGACCAAGGATACCACTTGCAGTTAGTATTTCAATCCAAAGATTGGATATTAGCGTTGCACCGGTACCTTGTGATGGGTTTTGGGTCATTGTATTTAAATTCATTTATATTTGTTGTTTCATCTTTGTACATGTATTGATTGTGAGCATGCTTTGGTTTNGCGGAATTTTGGTTTCTATTTCCTCGTTGGACAAATTTGGTTATTATTGTTCATTTGGAGGAAGTAGATTTAAGTTGTTTCTGCACTCAAATTTGAATTCCACTAGTTCTTTGTCTAGTAGCGATAACCTCTATTTGCTTGATACGGTTGCTTCATATCATGAAACCTTGCATGTTATGTCTAGTGGTACTGAAAGAAAATTAGCCAATGAGAGTTCTATAATGTTATGGCATAGGCGCTTAGGTATCTCTGAAAAGAGAATAAAAGGCTTATGTTGAAAGGAATTCTTGAGTCCCTTGATTTTGCAGACTTTAAAGTTTGCATTGAATGCATAAAGGGAAAATGAACAAACATTAAGGGGTTATAAGTTTTATAATCCATACAGTAAGTCTTTCTTTGAAACGGAAAATGCCCATTTCTTTGAGGATATTGAGTTTGGGGAGGTGATCAGGTTATGAACATTGCCTTCGAAGAGGGACCTGAGTCCACTCTATTCAGAAGAAGGCAATGATGTCGATCTCCCTACTGAAGAATAAACTCAACAACCTCAAGAAAATCAAGTAAAGGTGTCACTAAAGAAATCCATATATGGACTAAAGCAAGCTTTCCAGTCAATGGTATTACAAATTTCATCAAGTTATAGTTTCATTTGGTGTCGAAACTAATTTGGTTGATGAATGTGTATAACAAAAGTTAGGTGAGGGCAAATTTATCTTTCTGGTTTTATATGTCGTTGATATATTGCTAGCAAGTAATGATGTGGGCATATTGCATGAAACTAAGAAATTTTGTCAACAAAATTTGACGTGAAGGATCTTGGTTGTGCATCTTTTGTATTGGGGATCCAAATATTTCGAGATCGTTCTCGGAGTATTCTTGGATTATCACAAAAGGCCTACACTGATAAGGTGCTTCAGTGATATGACATGAAAAGTTGTAAGCCAGGAGATACTCCAGTTGCTAAAGGAGACAAGTTTAGTCTCAAACAGTGCCTCAAAAGTGAAATCGAATCTAAGGAAATGGAAATGATTCCCTATTTGTCTGTTGTGGGAATTCTCATGTATACTCAGGTTTGTACTCGTATGGATATTGCATTTATCGTTGTATTGTTAGGCAGATACTTAAATGATCCTGGTATGGATCATTTGAAAGTAGTCAAAACAGTTTTGAGGTACTTACAAAGAACATAAGATTTTATGCTTACATACAGGAAGTCAGACCAGTGGGAGATCATTGGGTATTCAAATTCTGACTTTGCTGGGTGTCACGATAATGACATCCAATCAGGTTTTGTGATTGCAGAATTTTGTCACGAGGCTGCGCATTATGTATGGTATAGAAAGACCACTAAGGTTATTGTGTGACAATAATTCAGCAGTCATGTACTCTAATAACAACCGTTTGTCAAAGTCGAAGCACATCGACATTAAGTTTTGGCTGTTAAAGAGAGGATACAGAATGGTCAGGTGTCTAGAGCATATTAGGACAGACTCCATTATTGCGGATCCGCTTACCTAGGGTTTAACACATAAGGTCTTTCACGAACATGTTGTTCATATGGTGGTGTCATCCTTGGATGATGTGCAGGTTTAGTGGGAGTTTGTATTTGGTTTGCTCTTATGTATGGACACATATTCAGTTTTTCTGCAGAATAAAGTTTAAAGTTCTATGGTTCCATTCTGTGTTTATGTGTTTATGTTTTGATCTCCATAAGGTTTTAAAGTTGGACCAGTTGAGAATAGGCATGTTGTAATCACATTACATGTAATTCTCATGTTATACATCCATATCAGATCTACGTCATTGATTATGTTAACATTTGTGATCATTGAAGGTTTAGCTAATTTTATTATTGCGAAAACCGCTTTGGTTCTATGTTGACATGGTCATGGACGAGATTGGTGAAAATGACGTTTAATAATATAGCAATTATGAGCTCCTAAGGTTTTGTGTAATGTCTGAATATATAAAGACATATTTGGCCCAAGTGGGAGATTGTAAGATCATTTGGTGGGCCGGCATATGTTTATGAGGAATTTCAGACATTATGGTTATCTTAAAGTGAATATCCGCTTAAGTGATTGCGTTTTGGGATATTACGTCATTTTAGATGGTATGGGGTAATTTTGAAATGTATAGATACCAGTACGGAATTACGGACTCCTTGATGGGTGGAATCCGTAATTGTCCTCATTATAAAATGGTAGTGGTCCTCGGGGTCGTGCAATGGTTGCTTGAAACGTTGGTTTCTAGGGTTGTCTCTTCCCCATCTGAGAGAGACCTCACGTGCGGCCGCAAAGACCTTGGAAGATCCTACCCTGCGATCTACCGTCCAGTTTTTCAGATGGAATCAGGTACGCTTACGCTTTAAGTTTAAGTTTTTGGTTTAATTCAATGATTTAGCATGAGCATGATCCTGCTTAGGGCATATACATTTGGTTTTGTATATGCGTTATGGGGAGAAAATCCCAACACTTTTCTCAACTTATAATGGTCATTTCATCGTCAGTTTTGTGGCAAACTCTTGGTAAGTATTGAGCTTTAGACCTCCTTCAACTTGCAGAGCTTTCAGCCAACTTACAGGTTGCAGGTTGAGTCAGGTTCTTATCATCCTTTAAAAGGACAACTTGGAGGGTTGTTCCCAAATCTCTTCTCCAGGTGGAACGGCAAATCTCTGTTTCCTTCCTCAAGCCACGAATCATCATGCCATCCTTTTCTGTGGACAGTTCAGAACATACACAGTCAGGTCAGATTATGCATTATAAAAGAGTTCTTATATTGCATGAAAGTATATGTTTATGTGCTTTAAGACAGACTATTTGAGTGGAAGTGTGTCGGTAAAAGAGTATCAACTTTAATATACATAGGCAACAAAATACGTACGTCCTAAAAGTTAGAATTTTGATGCTTATGAGAGTAACGTCACGGTAGGTATAATACGATGCATTAAAATGTGATCCAAAGAGGACAGTTCAGAACATACACAGTCAGGTCAGATTATGCATTAATAAATATGATCGTTCATTAGTTACTTTAAACTATCAATTTGATCATGTCATGTTTTAACCACATGTAATCTACACGTCTAAGCGTAATGAACAACTCATTAAAAGTAAAAGAATAATAAAAATATAATTTTTTGTTGATACGTTTCATGTATCACAAGCAATATTTCATTTATTCAAATCATTTGGATATTGAAACTAGATTCACGCACATCCATAACCAAAATAAGAATACATACTCCATAGACGTATTCCAATGCGTGCAAGATACAGACCCATCATGTGTAATCATATCCATGCATGTGTGTTTATCCAACATGATCCAAATACCATATTGACTACAACCATGTATGCATGTACATTTAAAGTAACATAGATTCAATTGGGTCCAAATCAAAATGATAAGAATTTTTAACAGTCGATCATTACTTTTAACTAGCAACATTCTAGGTTAAATGGGTCTTTTATATGCTTTCTCATGATAAGATTTTAGTAATTGAAAGGTCATCATGTAATCATGTATTTTCTAAATACGAAGTTTAAATTTAAGAGAAACTATATTTGTGAGTTTATAAAATCAGAACAGAAACTCCTTCAAAAATTATTTATAAAACATTAAAACATTGAGGCAAGAAAGAAAATGAAATTCCCAACAAAAGAAAACTATTTTAAAAATTAGTAAAAGAATAAAGTTTGCAAAAGAAAACCGGCTTTCTCTATGCGTATCAGAACCCTCACTGTAAAGCGCTTCATGAAGGAGAAAACAACAACACAAAAAGCTGAATGATGGTCGAAGGCCCCAATGCTCTTTCAATTTTTTTTTTGTCAGACCTGTTGATATAGAGAGAGCTCCATCTCTCCCTGCTACAGGGGGTTGGAGCTTCTCGGCAACTGTTCTTCATGTCTTCAATATATCTTTTGGTATACCCGAAGATATGACACACAGAAGACGAGAGAACACAGAAGACAGTAGGTTGAAAAGAGGAAGGTAGAAGTGCAGCCTTCTCTTCGAAAGGTACAACTTCCCTTCTCCAGCCAATTTCCCCGATGTTAGGTGGTGGCTAACGTGCGGAAAAAAAGAGGTAGTGACGGCCCACAATCGAAAAGGAGGAGAAATGAAATTAATAATTAACTATCCACTTTTTAAAATGTCTGCTTTATTTATACATATTAATATACTTCTCATAAAAATTACGTAGGGGTTACACATTCTTCATGAATTCACTAAGGTAATTGACGCATAAAGGCTTCCTCTATGTCCTTCTTTAGTATGAAGGTCATTTTTTATATGTTTTCTTATGGTGGTAATAATTGCTTGAGTAGAAGCTTTTCTTTTTTATTTGAATTTGGCAGAGCATACAAAGATTGTGCTAAGTTCACTTAAATTGTTGGGATTTTAAGTGCGTTGATTACACAGATGCTGTTGTTTATATATCTTTTATTGAATGACGAATCCAGTCATGCGATGCTAAACTGTAGTCATTGATGATGTTGTAAGTCCCTCCACTAAAGCAGGCTTTAAGATAGATTCATTATTGAGTACACTGTGGTAAAGTTGAATGGTTAAATGTATGGTAAATATAGTAACTGCCATTGATGAAACAAGATTTGGTGCATGTGGTCTCACATGGAGAGAAGGCGATCAATAAATAGGGAGATTTGAAAGCCGAGGAACTGCGCATGTTTATGTGGCCTTTTCTCCACTCCGAGAGAGAGTCTTGAACGGCGAACGGATATAGTATTTAGGAGAAGTCTCTAGAGTACAGCGGGCAAAGATCAACTATTCACCTTGTACATTAAATGGAACATTTGGTTTTGGCGGTTCTGATTTATTGGAGTAGCAGCAGTCCCCAGTGAATACACGACAGGTAGGAAGTCAAATCAAATCCATGTTGGTTTCCGTGGCTTGAAATGAGAAAGAATAGCTTTGAGAGGTTGTAGTGCACTGGACATCCACTTTTTATAAGAACTTTGTTCGAATCTTAAAGTAATTATTATCATGTCTTAATGAGGGCACAAGAGGGTTGGAAGTGGCCTTTCTTAAAGTCGGTGAATGACACCACTCAGTTTAAAAAAATAAAAAAAAAATAAATAAATTGATTGTGCTAAAAGAAAAGGCATATTTGGACAGTCATTTTATCCGCTGTTCTTGTGGTGTTCCCCTGTGTCAGGGTTGTACAAACTTTGCTTTTGTTTTAATTTGCTTTCTTTGTTTATGTTGGGCCTTGGCGTAAGCTTGAGTGTTCACCTGTGAAGGAGCACCCTCCCAAGGTCCCTTGCAAGTGTATTTTGGGGTTCCTAGTCCTGGTTGGCCGGCTTGGAACTTTGTAAGTGGCTTCGGCCAACCTATGTAAGTAAAAGTTGTTTTGACTTGCTTGCATCTTCCTCGTGATGTACTCTTCTTTTTGAAGTGAATATAAACATTGCGAGTTTCCTTTGCACACTTTGTGTTCTAAAGATTTCGAAAACCCGTCCAAGTGTTTTCCGCCCGCTTGGACTGGCGAAGGCTTGCGGCTTACTGGCGAGAGCCTGCCGCGCCGCACGGGCCAAAGTAGTCAGCCCGTGACAACTGGTATCAGAGCGTAGGCTCTGTTCACGCTGGGAAAGCGATTGGAGAGTCAGTGTAGATCGTCGCGCCGACTTGCAGCAATTGAGGAAAGCGCCATGGCATCAAACTATAACCTTAGGGGTGCCAAAGGCAAGGAACCAGCTCACCCTGAAGAGGGGAGCCCAGGCCGTCAAAGGGAGACGAGCCCACACTGCGACCAGGGGAACCTGGAAGAAACGGTGAATCGGATGGCCGCAGATGTGGCCACCCATGAGATAGCCCTCGGCTCTGCTGCCGTGGCCTTTGAGGGATTCAAGGAGGAGTTGAAGTTGATGCGGGAACAGATGGCCGAGTCAGTGGCCACTAGCCGTTCACTCTCCGACTTGGTCAAGACCTTACAGGACGAAGTTGCTGAACTTCGGGCATCAAATCAGAGACTGCTACGCACTAGCTCAGCCAGCNACACAGGTTCCTTGCGAGATTATGTCAGAACCTATCAGAAACTCATGTTGGATGTACCTAGGATGCCAGAAAAGGATAAGCTTAACTGGTTCATCATAGGGCTCCAGCCTTGGGCCCAAGCCGATGTGGAGAGATCAGACCCGCAGACCTTGGAGCAAGCGTATGTGGCAGCTGAGCGTTTGGCAGATACCCAGCGTAAAAGCTACACTGAGACCTTCAAGTCTACGAGGGAGTCCGACCACAACGGTAAGGAGGAGCGGCGAGACAGAAATGAATCGTCAGTTCAGAGGCCAAGTGGGGGAAGACCATTCTTTCGTAGGGACTACAGTGGGCCACCGAGGGAAGTCGACTGCTTGGTTTGTGGTGAAAGGCATGAGACCCGCGTCTGCCCAAAGCGATTTAGGCCGACAGGGCAGGCCGATGCAGCGAGAGCTACAGAGGCCAGTACTTCAAGATCATCTGCTAATGCGCTACAAGGTGAGGACGTGGAAGAGCTCAGGATTGGGGCACTCCAACCTATTCATGCCTTGACTAAGGAGGAGGAAGTGAAGGTGACAGTGACACCTTCACCTGAGCTCATGTGCATCGAGATTCTGGTAAATGGAAGGCCTACCATAGCCATGGTAGATACGGGAGCCACCCACAACTTCGTCTCAGTTGAGGAGGCGAGGAGATTAGGCCTCACCCTTGAGAAGGGAGAGTTACACATGAAGGCGGTGAACTCAGAGGCCCAACCCATCCACGGAGTGGCCCGGGATGTGGTTGTGAAAGTTGAGGGTTGGTCGAGAAAAGCCAACTTCTCGGTGGTTCAGACGGCTGATTTCCAGGTAATCCTAGGCATAGAGTTCCTCAGCGCAGCTAAGATGGTGCCGATGCCACACCTACGCTGTGTCAGCATCATGGATGAGAAGCATCCTTGCATGGTCCCAGTCGTCCCAACAAGGAAGGACAAAGGTAAGGCCGTGATAGCATCCGCTCAACAACACAGGCCGAGGGTAGACTCCAACAGCAGGAGCCTCCCAGAACGAGACCTCATCGGGCAGCGGGCACCGCCGATCAAGCAAGCAGCAAGTCGACGGGTGGAGAAAATTCTTCGGCAGAACAACCCTCGAGGTGGGCCGAAGAGATACCAAGTCAAGTGGATGGGCGAAAGGAACCCAACGTGGGAGCTCGCGTATTGCATGCGGCAATGCTACCCGTTGGACGTGAAGGCCTACCACGGCAGATAGCGCCGAGGACGGCGCTTGTTTTGAAGGGGGGAGCCTGTTCCCCTGTGTCAGGGTTGCTTTCTTTGTTTATGTTGGGCCTTGGCGTAAGCTTGAGTGTTCACCTGTGAAGGAGCACCCTCCCAAGGTCCCTTGCAAGTGTATTTTGGGGTTCTTAGTCCTGGTTGGCCGGCTTGAAACTTTGTAAGTGGCTTCGGCCAACCTATGTAAGTAAAAGTTGTTTTGACTTGCTTGCATCTTCCTCGTGATGTACTCTTCTTTTTGAAGTGAATATAAACATTGCGAGTTTCCTTTGCACACTTTGTGTTCCAAAGATTTCGAAAACCCGTCCAAGTGTTTTCCGCCCGCTTGGACTGGCGAAGGCTTGCGGCTTACTGGCGAGAGCCTGCCGCGCCGCACGGGCCAAAGTAGTCAGCCCGTGACATGTGGCATGTACTTTGTTTCTCATTCTTTACTGGATTTGGAAGTGATGTATCGCTGGCGCAGTTTTTTTTTATAGAAGTCATTTTTTTCCCTCGTCTCGTACCTTTTCATTTCATTTTTATTGGGACACCTACCCAGACCCTGCTCCCAGTAGTGCGGTATCATGAGAAGTTTTTATCTGAAATCCCTTTATTTCCTTGATTGATAAAACTTGTTTTCATAATCTTGCCATTGACTGTTAGAAGTCATCTAGAATGCTAAACTATGGGCAGGTGAAGGTGCACCAGTGGCATGTCCATACTTCTCTGTTGCTTGGGCAGGTGAAGGTGCACCAGTGGCATGTCCATACTTCTCTGTTGCTTGGAGCATATTTTGATATATTGTCCAGATATTGCGGGAAGTCCGTTCCTGGTGCCTCGGCAACAGGAAAAAAAACGCCGCTCAAGAGAGGCCGCATTTGCTTCACTAACGAACGGCGTTCATGGGTGCACAAATGGCATTCTGCGGGACGTCCGAGTACCTTCCGCACGTTAGTAATGATTTGCGTACCGCAGATGCACGCATGCCGCAAAGTGAGAATAATCTCGAGGACTGTTCAAAAAATACATCAACCTTTTGCTAATTTTCAGATAAAACCAGAGACATATCTCACCCACCTTTCGGGTCAACTCCTTGAGGCTGTTGGATTGTTACCATCTAATCTTCACTTTCAGTATCTTAGCCTTACAATATTTATGTGTTCAAATGTTGGTAATTTAAGGTACCCTGAAAGAGAGCCGGGGTAAGTAGGAGTAGCTCGTAACCTAACAGATTAATGTTTTTTCTCTGTACTACGATCTTAATGATCTTTTAAACATTCATAGAAAATGTTCTCGGATGTGGCTTGCCACAAAGTAGGTTTAAACACTCACTTTTGCTTTTCGTTAACATTTGGCTATTTCTAATTAAAATCGCAGAACCTAATTCACTGAAACACCCCTGATTCTGACTCGAGCAAGACCTTTCAAATCCCGTGATTCTGGTAAGGTTAGCTCCTCTGACCTATAACCGCAACTTTTTTACGTTCACAGTGATTGTGACTGATGTCTCGAGGATTCCATCTGAACAGTAGAATGATACACTAAAGGAGGGCATTTGATATATTTTATGGATACTAAGCTCAGGCGTGGTGATTAGTATGATTAACAACATGCAAACTTTTTATGCATGGCCTTGTTTGTTGATGAAATTAGACTAAATTATAACAAGAAGTCCATCTGAGCCGACCACATTCTTGATGCCTAACCAAGATCAACTCAGCAAACCGGTAATTATAGAGGTCCACCATGTCGGTCGAAGGTTCAAGCGGCGGGAATATGCACGAAAAGATATAAAACTTTGATATTTCCAGTTGGACAAAAAAATCAATTACAGAAATTGAATTTCGTATAGCTTAGTGCTGCCTTTAGCGGGTCTCCAGAACAAACATCATAAAAGAGCAGATACAAAGCCACAGTGCTACCCCACCGATGGACTCTTTCCCCGCCTCCAGCAACAGCAAAAGCATTCCCCTTTCTGAAATGGGGTCTCTATCATTGAGGTCGTCTCTAAATTGAAACAATTTTCTCAAGCTTCACATGCCATATCTATACCTTGAACTAAATAAGAGGAAAGGACGGCATTCTATAGTACACAATCTGGGGCACGGGGACACACAACAAATCAGCATCAAGCGAGGAGACCTCACTGTTTTGGAAACCCCAAACGGACTTCACCACGTATTCATCTATACACATTCTACCAGGTGCTATTAAGTGGGAAACCCCGAGAACCCTAGCACAAACTATTGATGTCTAGTATTTGCACTGCGTAAGGTAACGCCATGCAAGAATCTGGTATAACCAAGAAAACTGAGCTTTCCGTCAGATTGCCTAATCCAGTCACGGAGAATTGCATAAGCAGCTGGACCAAGGTTTAATTCCTGTATAATGATTTTGTTACTCTAACAGGTAGGAAGCATTATAATTATATCGAGTTGTTGGTTAGATGTATTTCTTACCCGAGCCAATTCATCGACAGAGATCACTCGGTTGCCCTCCTCTTCAAAAAACTGAAATGCTGAATTCGCAATTTGTTCCCACCCTTCAAGAGCTTCCATTTGGTAGATGCTGATTGCAGCAGCACAAAACTCCTCAAAGTCCATCTTTCTCATGGATAGATGCTCCATCTAAGAAACAGGCAACAACAAAGTTTTATTTTAGGTAGAAGTAGCAAGAAAAAAAAAATTATATATATATATATATATATATATATATATATATATATATATATATATATATATATATATATATATATATATATATATATATATCAATGGTCCTCTCTCTCCCATATATATATATATAGTGAGAGAGAGAGAGAGGGAACCTGCACAAATCGTGGCTCCACTATCTAAGACATCGACACATCTCTTTCTTAATGAGCCTACCCTCTCTCCTCTGCATATTCCAGGATATAAACACTGATACAAGAAAAACCAGGATCTCTGGAGGGCTCTTCTGACCAGACCAAAGATGTAATTTTCAGCAAAACAGTTTTTTTTTTTATTTCTTCACATTCAAAAGAATTTTTTCTCATTAATACGCATAGGTCGATTCAACATTAGAAGGATGGGGCAAGCTATCCGTTTTTCCAGTCAATGGCTCAAGTTATTTTATTGATATGGGTGTTACGTGTAACCAAGGAATTGGACTTTTCATGGCACAGAATCTAAGTTAGACATTCCATGTTAACTTTATTAACAGCCAGCCAGTTTCAGCTGCAGTCAACCAATTAGTGGCTCAACTTGTTCAACTTTTTTCTGTTTTCTATTTGAAAAAAAGAAAATCTTAGAATAGAAAGTTATACCATCGAAAGGAAAAAATGGCATTATACGAAAATATATGTACAGAAAAAAAAATAAAAAAAATAAACTACTATATAATAACTTGATATGTGAAATGCTGAATTTACGGATCCACACATGATTGATTAAGATATAGAAAGAATATTCAGAGAAAAAAGTTTAGTAGCATACAGCATTCAGTATGTCAGGGACTCTCGACTCCTTCATGGCATCAGTTGCATTTTTCATGAGAGCCTGCAAGTATCAAAACTAAAGGATCACTCCTGCCGTTTGGATAATTTCTTATGGAAGAGGGGAATCCCAATGAACATTAGTGATGCAAAGGGGGTTGTTATATTTATTGCCTGTAAATGCAGAATAGTTTACACTTTAAAGAAGTAAACATAGAACAAGTTCAATTACAAACCGAGCGGAAATTCTCAAGAGAAACTCTTCCATCTTTACTCGGCTCCAATAGCTTAAACTGAGATTGAAGGTGGAATAGTTCGTCCTCTGTTAGAGCCTTTGCTAATGCCTACAATAAAAATCGGAGATTTCAGAAATTCAAGGTTTCCATTAGGGAATGAGCAATAAAAAACAATTTCTGCAATTTCTTAGAAGATAACCAACCAAAAAAAAAAAAAGAAGCAAACAATCCACTAGAGTAATTTATCGCAGGCATTTGCCAACAAGAACAAGTATGTCAATCCAGTAACTTAAGCATCCTAGACAATTGGCATTTTTTTTGAAAATAGCCTCAAACATGATAACTACGCAAGATATTAAAGGATCATTGACATCTGCATGAGTACCTAAAACTTAACAAATATGGGCATTATAAAGCATTTATTGCTTTTTGAAGTCCTCTTTTTATTTCTAGCAGCCTTTTTACACCCCCGATGCGATTGTCATATAGTCTGATTTAAGAATTCAATTGTTCAGTAATAAGTTTGTCACAAATATTCTTCTTGGGTTTTTCAATGGTGAGGCTTTCCTTGGACATTTTTTGACAAAGTTATTTTCTCAGAAAATCTCAGCAATTTTCTAAAAAGAAAAAAATCATAAAAATCAGGTAAAAATAAAATAAATGAGAAACTAATAAGAGGACACAAAAAATAACTAGATAAGATGAGAAAATAATGTTTTAATGATGATAAATAATTTAGTCTTCAAGTTTAAATTTTAATCTATGATTAACATAATAAAAAAAGAGAAAAAACGAAAAATCGAGAAAAAAACATGACAAAAACACAAGAAAAGCACGTCCAATTCATTTTTACCTTTTTTTCCAAAAAGAACACTTCTTTTTTTCATTTTTTATCAGTTTGTCCCTTTTTAACGTTAATGTCACATTTTTTTTCAAAAAAAGATGTGATACCTGTGAAAATGGTCTTACCAGTGATGACGAACCACTTTCATCATTATCAATGAGGATAGCAATGCATGTCAGCCACATTTCCAACCTAAGTTTAAGGCGCAGGCCCAAGTCTAATGGATGCCTTGGTTAGGATAACAATTCAATCAAGGTTGGGCCCAGAAATAAGCTGGGCCTTCATGGGATGCGTGACAGAATTAGCAGGATGTTGACCTAAAATGGTTATAAATAACCATGCAAGGACCTTCACATAAAAGTAAACAGATTTTACCCATCATAGCATATCTATCAGAGGAACTTAAACTCATAACTCACATATGGGAAGTTAGTAGTCCACTTTTGAGACTTGAGAAATCTAAATCTAGAACAGCACCCCAAAATTTGCAAAACATTGCTGGATGATGTTTGACCTGACCCATTATATCCCCCTTACGAAGCCTTAAGTTTCATCCTTGAAATTACTCCTCAAACAAGACAAGAACAGCTAAAAATACTACATATTAGTTTGCTGGATGTATTTAGATCAAACAACAAAGGCAGCATTGACCAGAAATTCAACAACCAAAACATAGAACAAATTTTATAAACAGATACCAAAAATAGACAGAGAATGCTAGATAAAAGGCACACCTTCAATGCTGCCCGTTTGAGAGGACTTGAGCGAAGATAAGATTTGACCAACCTATAAACTAATATATCCAAAGGAACTGGCCGACTCTCCACTCGGAGCCATGGATGAGCTGACAAAAGGGAAAAAAAAAATAATTGCCATGATCACTAGATCAATCACATACCGTAGCTCCAGTAACATGTCAGAACCAAATGGGAAAGATAAAATAAGAAAAAGCATACATAGGCTCAATAAAGTCCAAAACCAAAAGCTTCAGTTAAATTGGTTCCACCATAGTATTCTATATACAGCAATTGATAACATACTTAAAGCTTGTGCAGCAGTCATTCTTTTGCGATGGTCCTTATTGAGAAGCCGCTTCACAAAATCTTTTGCCTCAGGAGATACAGAGGGCCATGGTGCATCATCAAAGTTAGGATCTGCCCTAAGGACAGCACGAAATATTCCGGACTCTGTCCGAGCCCAGAAGGGCCTGCTACCACATAGTAGAATGTATGTTATAACACCTATACTCCATATATCTGCTTCCATACTATATGATCTATGAAGAACTTCAGGGGCAACATAATATGCACTTCCGACAATATCATTCAATCTTTCATCTGCACAAAAGAGAGGGTTGTAATTCCTTCCTGAAGAGAAATACAAAACGGCAGCAGATTCGCGTAGAAAAATTGTATGAAAAGAAAAATTCAACAAATAAGATTTCCAGTCCAATTCCAACATGATATACTTTAACCAAATACAATAAAAAAAGAACAATAATTTGGTTGTAAACCATGGGCTGCACCTTAAGTGACACGTATCAACATAATAAAGGTAAGCACTATATAAGTCAGATACCTTAAGTACAAATTATATGAATTTGGAACAAGCATCACTAACATTTGAGGTACTATAACCATCACAGTACCTGAAAACATGTAAAGCACAACTTAGAAACCGAGAAAGAAATTTTTTTCTGCTCTAGAAAACTGTAAAGAGACCATATTTTCCAATTGTAAATGAGTTCAGCAAGAATCCTTGTTTACAAATGCACCTGTATCTAGTAACCCATAATGGTCCTATGGGGATCACTCAGAAGTGGATTATTTGTCACTAGACGACTCAGAAGAGGTCCCTTCAAGACAGCCAGTGTAAATATTGCTCATTGATCCCTGGATCAGTGAAGTTGTGGCACCATCACAGGACCCGCTATCTAAGCATGTGACAAGTTTGTACACCTGTGATTCAGGTACAGCAGCAAATCTGCCTGCCATGAGCCTTGGGAGCTAGCAATTTAATTTTTCCAAAACCAATGACAGGACGTCAGCACCGGAAATAATATATAAGAAAGAACTTTCAGCCAGCAGGTGGCCAAGCCACAGAAACCCACAAAGAGGAAAGGACAAGATCTTAGGATTAGTATTGAGGTTCCAGTTCAATATAGTTCTCCATTTTGCCATATTCCTAATTCAGTTTCAACAATATGCTCCATCCAGCTTGCTACCAGGAACTTGGTGTAAATCTTCTTTCCTGCCAGAATTTCTTAAGCCATGGCCACCACCTGGCCATTATTCTCACTTGCAATTGCATCCAATTTCAATGCATCTTAGTGCAGCCAGTGGTTTCAATTAGTACCTTTTCTAAGCCATGTGGAAAAGGGAGCTATGAAAAACTGTATTCTGCTGAAAAGATTCTGACTTCCCTTTGTATGCACAGCCCCGGGAAAAGCTTTGCTCTGAATTGATACTGCTACAGCAATTATCAACCACTTTCCAGAAAAGAAAGCTGACATGATCATATTTCCAAAAATTTGAACCTAGAAACTGTGATAGGCAAACCTATTCTTGGCTTACTCTAAGGGTACAAAAGGTTTTCCAACTTGCACTTGTGACCAACACCACAGAACATCACAGTTTCACTGCTCTATCCTCTAATTGTTAAATCTACAAGAAAGCATATTACCATCAGTAATTTATCTTCGTTTTCACAAAACAAAGCCATTTATGTGGCTTCTATAAATCCTGCCAATCAAGAAAGAGGGCTAGGAGGTAGCAATAAGCATGTAAATTTGACATGGGCTTGAAAGAAAATAACATTCACAAGGGTAATATGCAACTTAATTGCATATTCAGAAAAAGGAGTATTTAAACTTTAAAGCAATAAATAGCATGAATGAAATAAAATAATCCTTTCACATTGGTACATGCAAGGGTCTGATAAATGTAAAAATTGTCCAGGAAAAATGTTAATTTGGATGGAATTGCTTAAAAATTTAAAATGTTAACTTCAACGTTCCAAGCATTACCTGGCCTAATGAAGTCAGAAAGTCCAAAATCAATAATCTTCATGGGTGCATCTTCATCTCTAGTGGTGAAAAGAAAATTCTGTTCCACAATGATGACAATGTCAAAAAGATGTGCATACTAGACAAGTTCAAAACTTCCATAGAATGAACTCAAGAAACTGGAATCAACGTT
The DNA here is from genome assembly GCA_011799765.1 of Nymphaea thermarum. Lineage (NCBI taxonomy): Eukaryota > Viridiplantae > Streptophyta > Magnoliopsida > Nymphaeales > Nymphaeaceae > Nymphaea > Nymphaea thermarum. Next base: position 283,129 of record JAANDH010000436.1, read on the forward strand.
CAAAGTCAAGGACATGAAACATTAACGAACCTCAGGCTTCAAATCACGATGCACGACACCTTGAAGGTGGCAGAATGCTACAACACTTAAGATCTGTACGACTATTGTTTTTGCATCTTCTTCAGTATATCTTCCTCCCCTAAAGAACCAGAATGTAGGAGAAAAAAGACATTAAGAAGAATTACTTCATATAACATGTTCCACACGATCAAAAAAACAAGCAGGATTAAAATACAAACCTAGAAAGTATCCTGTCTAAAAGCTCACCACCTTCACACAATCTGAAAACACAGTATGTAAGATTAGCGGGAACAAAGATAAATAAAACAAAATACAATCACAACGTCAAAGTATAAAATGGAAGTCTCATGAATAGCATGATTGTCGGTTTCAGAAGCTATAAAGATAGATGTAGAATATGACAGGTAAGGGAGAAGATAAAGAATATGACTGAAACAAGGGTATGAAATGACAAAAATAAATTCGTCATACTTGTAGCAAGTATACACAAGGCTAGGAGAACATACTCCATAACAATATAGACGTTATTAGCATCTTCACAAGCATCATGGAATTTGATCAAATGCTTGTGCCCAGATAAGGCTTTTAATATTTTAACCTCACGACGAACATCTTCAATCGCTATAGCGGTCGTCATCTGCAAAACATGAAAAATGTCAACCCAAGCAAACCGAATGCGGTATATCCAACATTAATGCTCTTGGCCAAGAGAAGAGGAGAATTGGGAAGAGATATTTGAAAAGAGAGATTGAAATACCGCACATTTTCCTCAGAAAGACAACGAAGCAGAAAAATCAGATGCAGAAAACAAATATATACCCAAGAACTTGCGTTTTATATAGATAGATTAATAGTTCGCCTCCCAGCAGGTCCATCAGGATGCGGTTGCTGAACCTTTTATCCTTGGTCTCAGTCGGAAGTGCATGTACCTACGTCTAACCAAGTCGGCTATGCTCACTTGGTTCAAGTATGCTAACCAATAATTTGCATTTTAGTCCTCTAACCAAGTCGACTGAAGACAACCTTATAATCTAAACCCTTTTTAATCCTCTCAGTGTCTATAAATATTCGACTTATTTAGCACATTGGCGCCGCGCCACATAAGGAAACACTGGTAATACTTAAATGCAACCAATTATATATATTTTCTCCGTTAGGGGGATAATCAATTTTATAAAATAGGGTTAGACAACAAATGAGTGCTTTGCAGAAAAATATGGATAAACATTATACATTTTTATGAAGACGAGCTACAATAAGGATGTCATGCATGAAACAGGGACATAATTTACTGTACGTCCACGTGTTATATTCCTCCTTGTTTCTCTGACTTGGCCAGCAAAACTACCTAGTTGGTTTCTCTAGCCAGTATAGCTGGCACTATAGCTGCACATTGTGCAAATAAACATTAGTAAGTGCGATTATGTCCATGATGAGGAACTGTCAGGACATACAAGAAACTGAAGCTGCATTTTAAAATTACAAACTCATGCTCGTAATCAATGAGCTTATTATGCTAAAGCCGGATGTTCAGCATGCTTTATAACAGAAGTAATGGCACATCAACCGCACAATTTCATCCGTTCCTGCGGATGAAAAGCAAGGTGGACGATTCAAATTCAAATCTCAAACACCGAGTCCAGATGCACATGTCAGCGAAAGGAAGCGCCCCATGCATCAGACCGCGACAAAATTAATCAGGAGTCTAAAAGTCCATTTAGCAGCGCAGGTGTAAGAGCCTGTTTGAAGAACTCAATCTGTGCTGAATAGAAGGTTATATGCTTCGTCAGTCACAGAATGTACACGAAGAATCATGGTCCAAAAATTTCACGAAACAAAAATAGGAACAGCTTCAGTTTCCGTTTCTCAAAATTTGGATCGCGGAGGGATTTTCTGATCGAATTAGGGGAGGAAAAGAAACTGCTCCATCAGAGTGGCGTCACAGCAGGAAGAGAAGAAGATCGGAATTGCATGTGAATCAATTGGTCCAGAATCTTTCGCAGTTAAACGCTCGGGAAAACGAAATGCATACCTTCGCTTTCGAGATGATTTTCACCGCAACGAGTTGACCCTTGATCTCTCCCTTGCGAGCCCTAGCGGAGCACGTATGACCGAAATGCCCTCTCCCGACCTCCTTCCCCACCTCATACTTCGCGGCGAAGTTCTTGCTGTAACCGAAGCTCTTATCCAACGGCCGTTCGGCGTCGACGCCGTCCTCCGGTATCGGACCTTCCTTCGGCTTCGCCTGCCCCTGCCGCTTCATCAGCGATGCCTTTATGTGCTTCGCTGGCGAAGGCGGAGGGAACGGTCTCCGGAAGAACCTCCTCGGCGTCGAAGTCCTGGCCGGCGAGGGAGTCACCCCGCCCGGCAGCGGGCTGGCGGAGGCGCCTCCACTGCTCGGAAACGGGCTGGCGGAGACGGGGTAAGGGCTGGGCCATGGGTTCGGTGACGACGCGTGCAGGGGAGTGGAGCCCCGGGCGGGGACACCGTTGACGGAGGTGGAGGACGGCCGGTCGCCGGAGGCATCATCATCTGCAGCTATGTTTTTCCCGTAGCAGAGTCCCATTCTGCGGAGGTCAGAAGCACATAATTACTCGGAACCCCGCCCGGATATGCTCGGATCGACTGCTGCCAGCGACCGAAGGTCGGAAGAAGAAGAAGCAGAAGGAGAAGAAGAAGAAGAAGAATCACGTCAGAAAAGGCTTAAAGAGAAAAAACGAAAGGAATCGAGGGTTCCAATGGAAGGACGCCAAGGCAGAGGGAGGTAAAAAGAAAAAGCGAAAAAAAGGAACCGTGGAATCCCAATACCGAGCGCAGCAGTTTCGGTGCGGGCAGATCTCCGGCGCACGATTATCTGGGCAGTCGTCGGATCCGGTGGCTCTCGTTGCCCGCTGCCTATTAGTGCAAGCGCATTGCCTTTCCTCTTTCTTTCCCTTTTGTTTTGTGTTTTTCGGGAGACACCAAAAACCGCGTGGGCTCATCATCGAGGGCGCAACTGCAAGTGGGCGAGGGGACCCGGTTCCGGCAGCCGCGCTCGGCTCAAGGCTCGTGGACTCGGTCAAACCCCCCCCGCACTCGCCTTTCCATCCCCCTTTCGCGCCCTTCGAAAACTTGCTTTGACCTGGAGACCGCACTGACCGGGTCGGATCTCGGATCCAAAATCTCTACTTGACCCAATTCTTTTATTTTTATGGGGCCCGGGGTATCCCTCAAATAAAAACAAAAAGGGGGTCAGAGGCGTCCTATTGTGCCAATGGCTGGATCCTCTGGTCCTTCTGATCGTGATTTGCTATTTTTTTTTTTTAAAAGAAAAAGGAGGAATTATTTTGTTATTAACCTTGACAACTCAAGGACTTCGTTTTCCCTTTGACATTTCGATGTTGCTTGTTTATTTCTTTTCCCGTTTTCTTTCCGGTCATCGCTCTGCATGGTTAGAAACGCGTATGACTGATGTGCACATATTTTTGTTGGGTGGTTGATTGAGAGAGAGAGAAAAAAAAAAAGATAGATAATTTTTTTCATTTGAAACCGGGGGAGGGAACCAACCAAACCAAGATGTTGATATTTCGGAGGTTGACTCCCTTCATTGGGCCAACCCACATGGCTTGTGTGTTTTTTATTCTGAAATCTGGTGCTTACTGGACAGACCCAACAACATCTACTCCCCCTTTGGAATTAGTTCCTTTGAAGAGAGGAGAGAAAGACAATTATGTAAATTGTAATTAGTCTGGAAATCGCAAGTTCCGGTTTGAATGAGAGCAAGATCTCGTCGCTTTTCTGAGATTGCGAAGCCAATCTTTAATTGTAAAATTTCTTTATTCCCTAGTTATTATCTTCGTGTGTGTACTCTTCTCTTCTCTCCCTTTCATTATTGCCTTGTGATCTTCGCTCGAAACGTTCTTTTCTTTATCGCCAGCCAGCCCATCAGTTTTCTTAGTCTCCAGCCCAACTGCTTCTGCTATTTCATTTTCTTCTCCTTCGTCATTTTGACTCGTTTCTCCGTTAATGGCTTAACACACTTTTCAAATGGCCGCCAAATTTTTGATCTTCTTTTACATGCCCCACAGAATTTTAATTTGTTTTTTTTTTTCAAAATTGCTTCGTAAATTATTGTCTTAAAGCAGATTGACTTCTTTGAAACCCTTGTTTAGCCAGCCGATTTTCAGCAAAATCACCGTTGATTAATTCTACTTTTGTTCCTAATCTAGATTTATTTTTCAAAAATTATTACAGGAAAAAAGTTGCCCTGTTTCAAGAAAGAGGCGTAAAGGGAGGGAGTCAACGACAATCGTACAAATGAAAATATTTGAAGGATTCAGTCACGTCTCTGAAAATAGATTTTCTTATTTCGTATCCAGGATAACCATTGTCAGATTATTACAATACGAGTTTAAAACCTAAAAAAATTAATTCGGCGGTCTTTCAACAAAATGGGAAAAACTTAGGTGGGTATATGAAATAATGCAATAAAACTTCGCAGGTCAACTGGAAAGAAACCTCTTGGCTGTTTCCGGGTTTGAAATTTTAATTTCTCTTCGAAACCCGTTACTGGTTTGGGTATGCAGGTGGCCATAAATACGATATGAATGAGATAGTAATCCTGCACCTTCCTTTTTATGAGAAATATTAAATTAATGCACATATTCCGTGTACCCACATGATTAATGCATGCAACAAGCGGGTGCGCTGTCCATGTCTTGCACTATTATAGTGCATTCTTGTGCCAACTAGAGACCTCTGTTTGTGTTGGAAAAAAAAAATTACAGTTAGAGAGGAAGGGAGCGATTGTGTACCGTCAATTTCGGACATTGATGGTTTGTTTTGGGGTTGGAATGGATTCATCTTTTGTTGAATTCAATTTAATCGGAAACATGTTCAAGTTCTGACTTGCACCGAGACCTGTTTTTTCTATACCGACTTCAGCACAAGATCCGAGACTTGTATCTGATAAGGTTGAGTCTTCATTGAGCCTCGGTCCCATATTAAACTCATATTTGGATTCATCTTTTATAAAGCTGCATATTGAATGTGAATCCGAACAGTAGTCGGATCCTTTTCTTTTTTAGCAATCGGTGACCATGAATTTAATTAGAAAAATGATAACGACGACTACTGAAGGTCTAGTCCAAATGTTGGATGAGAGAAAGGGAAGATGAAAGACCGTAATTTCCTGAACATCCTTTATGGAGGGACATATTTAAGTGGTTGCTTCCATTTGGTGTTGGACATGTGACCTAACCTAGAGCATTTGGTAGGGTTCGGTAAAGAGGTTGTGGACCCAACCGGCACATTCCATGAAACAATGAAGGCCCTCATGTTTCTTTCTTTTAACAAATACGAGCAGCAAGGAAAGAAACAAACTGAGAAGATATAAAATGTGTAAAAAACAAAAAACAAAAAAAGTGGAGCAACATCAATCGACTTTGTTAATATACCTAATAAGTCGATTTATAAACATATATCTATCATCGCGATATTTTGACTCTTTTGATACGAGCCTTTTTTCAGCAATATTTCCAGAGTTTATGCCTACCCCAACCTCTCACAGAAACTACTCTGTTAGAAGTCCTTCCAACAGGTGAACGCATTTTTCTAAAACCATGCGCTTTCCCAAGTGGGAAACTCTGCACCAAGAAGGATGGATCAAGACGTCCAAACTCCAAACCGTATCTGCACAATTTGACATGTTCATGCACAACAGCTACACAGATGCATTTGCCCCGTTGATTGGGCTTGCTATGTGCAATCTACAGAAACTTTGAGTTCTCAAGAAGTTTTTTCCATTTTATTTAATAGGAATTAGGTGAGTTTTGTTGGGGAGTTAAAGCAGGTAGCTGCATGATACCCGGCGCGTTGGTGCCACATTTTGTTGCGGTATATAGTTGGTGGAAAGACATTTCTGCTTAATATTGCAAGTGTTTTATCTTTAGTGGTTGGGATTTAGCTGACGTTCTCTTGTAAAGAGCAGTACCTGTTTAAGTGGTTGGGGTCTTCCACTGTTCCTCATCGTGTATTTTAAGAAAAATTAATAAAACAAAGTAAACTTAGTTGATTTTATATTGAAATTTTTTAACAACAATAAGATATTTTTCAAAATTGGAGTTCAATGTTGGTGAGACAGATAAAGGCCGGGTTTGGTTGACTCCCAACCTTCAGTGTCTCTTTCAATTTTAATTATGTGTGCGGAGTAAAAGATAAAAGGCAGTTAGAAGGAGAGTTGATTAGATTGTTACAAGTGAATTGATTCAAGAGCGTTCGTATCATTTCAAAATTTTCGTTTTTGTTAGCATGTCGAAACATTCTGGTGTTCATTTCTACTGGATTTCTCAATATTGAACAGGAAACGTTACAGAGAATACAAGAATTTTAGTTCTGTCAATGAAAACTGAAAATGCAGAGTTTCCCAGAATGAATGACAGGAAATCCTTGTGCATCATCCAAAATACTTTCTCTGTGAAAAACTAAGCAACTCTTCTCGTCTTTCTGAAAGCTTCGAGATAAGAGAAACAAAAGAGTTTGTCGGTTGGAATGTGTTTCATGCATAAAGAGATCGAGACAGAGATGAAGAGCGAGGACCGGAACTGATGGAGTTTCACGAACTTGACAGATGCCTGTGTATCCAAAAGTACATACTTAGCCTATATAACGGGGACTCAAACGTTTTGGCCTTCTTGTTGCTGAAAGGGACAACACATTCATACACTAAGCTGAAGGAAGCAGCTGATACCAGTTTCGTGTGAACAGGTAAAGGAAGCTGCCCTCTTCAGCTTTAACAAGCGATAGTGATGGAGCCTGGTACTGGGCCAGACAGCTTCCTTCTTCTGCTGGGATCAAAACAATTGGACTAAGTTATGCCCAAGAGAGAGCATGTTATGAAAGAACAGAAGCAAAGGCCATGAGGACAAACAGAAGCAATCGCTACTTTGCTGGTACAGTATCACTATTGTCATCTAAAGTGTATGCCAATGACCCCTATGCATTTGTCAGTGAGCCCCTGAAGCAAAGTAACCATCCACACAACACAGCGAGTGGTTGGCATCCTTACATTATTCTGACTGAAGAAGATGGGTCAACTTTTACTAGTAACTCAATCGCTTATGGCAAAGTTACTATCGACATGTTACAACAAATAGAGGGAGATAAGAGAATCTTCCTGCGCTTGTTCTTTAGCAGATGGAGGGGAGAGGGGGAAGTGCATGGGGACAATCGCAAAAGCACAGTGGCATCGTCATTATCGTGGATCCCCTCTACCATGATGCTCACTGTTTAGTTCCATCTAGATAGCTACGGCTTCCTCTTTTATGGACTCTTCTTTGCTATTGCAAAGACAGGAATTAGCTAGGAACCTTACCTGCATGAGGTTCTCCACTTGGAATGGGATTCCTGTCTTCCACTTTCTTGTGTTCCATTACTGATGTGGAAGAAAAGAATCAAAGGTGCGTGTGCATGTGAATGTCGTATGAATCGTTTCGATTCCACTGGTTCAAACCGAACCCAAATAGTAAAACGATTTTCAATACAATAGATCTAGTCGAGCCCATGGAAAGAGAAAGTCTAACAGATCGAATTTTCGCCATGAAACGGGTAGTAATGTGGCACTTTTGTTCCGAGTCAGTTTTCTATTCAGGGAAGAGGAAATCTCGGACCAGTTTGCTTTGCTGTTCCATTAAATGCTTTACTGCTTGCTCCTCAAAATTCAAGTTGTAAGTACATTTTCCTTGTCATTAGGAAAATATCCGTAGTTCTCTAATTTTTTGTTTTTGGGAATCCTCCAGGCTCATTCTGCGAGCTTTACGTTCAGAGCATCAGAAGCATGGTTGTGAAACTAAAAGCGCTACAAGCCTTTGAGAGTTTCTTTCGGTATTCAAGTTAGTTCTGGCCATGCAAAAAAATAGTCTCTTGATCATTGTTCTCTCTCTTATCATCGACAAGCTAGCAACGAACGGAACTATATCAAAGGCTCGTACGTGGTGCCAAAGGTTACCCATTCAAAATTGGTATCAATAAAAGTAGTTCGACTGTATTTGATTCAGACATTTTATGATTAGAACTCTTCTAGATCTAGGCTAGTTATAATAGGTTCTCTTGCTGAAAATAAACTCTGTTCACAGATTGAGTTGGGTGGGCCGTTAGGTGTACGCAACTTATATATGCATTAAAAGCAGGAGACATTTTGGTAGTTTTCTAAAAAAATGTCCTTTATAGTTTTTTTTTTTCACTTTTATCTTCAACAAAAAGTTTTTTTCCTTATGTGAACTGAAGGAATTTTTGTGGTAAGCATAGTATGGCGCATATGACCAAGTTAACTCTGTTTTGGGTAGTCAGCAGACTGCCATGAAAGCGTTAAGAGCACGGAACGGTTAGTAAGGTTGATCAGACTTGATTCAGGGTCAAGTTTACTGTAAACACAATTCGGAACTAAATCTTCGTCCACCGTTGCTGCTCACATGTGGAACCTGACAAGAGGAATTCCTGCAGGAAATGATGATGTGCAGTGCGGGGAAGGGTGGTGCCGAGGGATAGACTGTCCCCAGTACAAATTCATGCGAAAAACATGCATAAGGACAGGAGGAGAGGAATGAAATCATTATAACGGCACCATGCCTGGTAACACAGTCGGAATCCACACATTTATGTGCAGTAGCCCCACAAACGTTCAACAGAGAATGCGCGCATGCATATGTAGTATGTCACTTTAATACTTTATTGTTGCCGTCACCAGCTCCATTCCCTTGGTTTAGGGAGACTGGTTAGTTTAAGACCTTGTAGTTGAAGAAGGTCAAAAGTACAAACTCAGTCCAGGCAATGGCCAAGGGAATGGAGCAGACAATATAAATAATAATTTAAAGTAGCAGAGACGTCATTCTGAAACATTGAAAAGAGGCCTGGTACGTTGCAGGATAAGGAAAGGGGGTGAGGACTTCAGATCTCAGCCGGACAGTAGGATGAGATGCTCCTCCTACTCAACTGAAAATGAACAGCAAGCTTAGTTGTTAGAAGTAAATGACAACCACATGCACAGGTTAATTCATGCATGCATGTACCGCCAGCTTTTGCATCTACTTTCATTTAATGAGTCAACTTTTTCCTTTTCAATTAATCACTAAGGGGCATTTGATTGCCCTTGATCTAAAATCATTAGTATTTGACGATAGTAAATTTAAGATCAGACCCTTGCTCCTCCAATCTTTTACTTCGACCTTTTCTCAATGTAAGAAAACAAAACAAGGGTTTCAAGTATGGATGTTAGGTCTAACCTAAGATCCATAACTTGGTAAACTATGGATTTAATTTATCATGAATCTTTGCCACATTAGCAAATCATGCTACATCAGGCCCACGTCAGATCCATAGATTTCAAATTTGAAGTAATCGAACACTCCCTGAAGGACTAAAATTTAGAAGGGCAAAGCAATACCCCTTTCCTAATAATGCTTGGTAATATTGTGCTCATGATATCCAGCTTGCGTAATGAACCAAAGCGTTGTATTGCTTTAAAGATGAAAGATAAACCAACGAATGGGAGCAGTTGTTTAATATTACGATTAAAAACCCCCGTCCAATGGCAAATTAATCCACATAGTTCATGATATTTTCTTTCTACTTTTTTCCTTCTTGGTAGGATGACGTTACCTAGATCCCATGGTTACACCTTAATTACAGTAGTGGAGTCAAAAATTTCTGGTTAAGTGGTACTAATGGTTTAAATTTGAAAATTGATATGGCCATCTGCAATGGGGCTGGTGTGAGGAATTCCACACACCAGACCAAATGTGTCTTCCCCACTGCTTAGTTAGCAGAGTGAATAGTGAATGAGCAACTTCAAATTTCAGCTAATGTAGAGGAAGATAGAGGGTTTTTAGTGGTTAGTTTCTGCTGTGTTGGTTAGCAGGTGTTTAGCTGTCGGTCTTCCTGTGTGATTTTGTTCTCTGGTGCACTGCTGTAGCCTTTCTCTCTTTAAGTCTTTGTAGATATCCTCTGTTGATGTCATTCGTCCTGCAATAAAGGGTGCGAGAGCTCCTCCCAAGCGCGACCTTTTAATGGAATAGTGAATGAACAACCCATTTTAGCTTGTTTAACAAAATTAAGCTTGTACGCGAAAACAAAGTGTGTTTAGAAGGAAAGGAAAGAGAGCATCTGCCCATCGGGTCGCCTCATACACACACATACAGAGAGAGATACACACACTCTATTATCAACAAAAAAGTATTGGGACCGATCTCCATTTGCATGCTTTTAGATGCTTCATAAGTCGAAAAAACTGGTTCCTTCAACTGTTCAACACATAAAAAAGCTGGAGCTGATTAAATATGGATAATTCACAGGCTAAGATGACAGAATGACAAAAAACCGCTGGATCTCATGTGTGAGGGAGAGAGAGATAGTTATTTTTTCTCTCCAATCCCTGGTGATATTCCTTGCAATAACTCCATGGTAAATATAATCCTAAAATCATTAAATGCAAACATGGCAATCTTTACCATACCCATCTTATATAACGAAGCTGCTGAGGCTGTACGCGTTTATTTATACCTATCTTTTTCACATGGCAACATTCCATGGGGTCCAGTTCCACCACCTGCTGTGGGCCTCTATTTAAACCACTCTCATGTGATGGTCAGGAGAGAGAAAGAGGGAACAAATTCATATCTCATCTGGACTCTACCTGGACAGGTCTCTGTAGTTGAACATCAGGCATAGGAGGAGAAAAGATTTGTATCCAAGCCTAAACCAAATTTCAGAACCAAGGATATGGATTCGAATCTCATACATATCACATTATATAACAACTGTAAGCACGAATTCATATCAAATATTCACGAGAAAACTTGTGGGTTTAGTGGAAAGCAAATGCTTGATGGCAGGTCCTTTTATTTATTTTCATTTGAACTCTTGCATCACGGGTACCCATATCTTTTTTGTCTCATTTACCAAAAGAGGCAAATGGGAGGAAGAAAGGTTGAGTGCAGTACCTACTCAATCAATCATCGCGTCAAAGTGGACGAGGTTTTGTTTCCATGAGAACAAACACACTCTTCTTTGGGGGCTGGGTTTGGATTAGGAAGACGCTCTATTATAATGCCCTGCCCTCTGTCCCCACCTTATGGTATGGTCCCTCCTTTGTAAGAAGGAAAAAGGAAGAAGGTCTTCAACAAATTTTTCACCCCGCACAAGAGAAAAAGAAGAAAGAGAAATCCCCTACTAATTGTGGCTATTTATAAAACCCACCTGTAGTTTTCGATTATTAGCTTTAGCATGCTCTCCCTTTTTGATAACCTGTTATGTCTTGCAAGCAAACACATAAAAATGTAACGTGATTGGAGCAGTCAACGCGAGGACGGCTGGAGCCTGGTGGTTTAGTTGGCTCAGGCTGGTTGAAGGCTCGCGTCAGGCTGCACTGGGCAGAGTTAGTTAGTTGGTGGGTCAGCTGCCTTTTCAGTCAAGTCTGGTCTACTTTTCGGTTCGGTTGACATGGAAAGCCAACGGCAACCCTTTTTCTCTGCGCCACCCTTTTTGCTAGATGCGCGGAGAGGTTTGTACTTGAAGGGATCTTTTCCGTTTGCATCGAAAATATGGAAAGAAATGGACTCCTACGTGTTTGTGGCACGTTCCCCTTTACCTCTCTTGCCCATTGAAAAAGCAAAAGCAAAAGCAAGAGTTCCCATCCCAAAATCACTCGAATCGCGAACAAGTTCGTGAACTTGATCCTTGCTCGTCGTTATGTGAATCCCCTTCCGCAGCAAAGCCAAGAAACCGTTTGGCTCGTTACCTGCTCAATGTCTGGTACAGTGGAAAGCGGCGACTTTGGTGCACCAACTAAAGCTAGCCGCAAAGAGTTATCGCCGTCGATGTATCCCCCCACCTGACGCAACTGCAGAATAGAGAGGGCTCATGAGAGAGACCACTGTGTGGAACATGCAATTGAAACGATGCACTTTGGAGCTAGGATTTCATTTGGGTGTTTAGATTCTCTCCTTATCCAATTAGTCAATAATTATCTGGTCTGCTTTCGAATCCAATTCGAGGCCAATTACATGTAAATGCCAGATTCTTAGTAACGTATATGATTTGGTTAGATTCCTTGGTACTTAGATCTGTACAGAACACCACGATCGGGAAAGAGTTTGAAATTTTTAACTGAATTGAAACATCTCAATCATGTTAGAAATGGCTTGAACTTCTCTCAAGCTTCACACAGAAAACAACTTCGACTTGGGTAACACCATGATCGAAGCTGTCCGACTTGAGGTAAATTAATCTTTATTTTTGTTCTTGAAGTTTGACATATAGCATTTTCCTGATTTTCACACTATACCAATCGGGGAACAAGCTTCGTCTGTACTTTATATACACTTTCTGCTTGCTGTTCAGATTAGCTTCCCGTGATAGGAAGCTGGTAAATATAGAAAGGGAGCACTGTCGGGTAATTTTGCTTTTCTTTGGGCCCAGGAGTAGAAGCCAAAGCGTGACCGAGTTCCTGAAATCTAAAGTTTGAAGCAAGCCGTGAAGGGTGCCCTTTTGTTGAAGAGGAACGGCAAGATTATAGTATGGTAGGAGGAGCGCGGCCGAGTGCCAGGGCGTCCATGTGGGTATCCGGAGGAGCCAGCGCAAAGGGTGGAGGGAAGAAAGGGGAGGGAAGTGGTGGAAAGAAGTAACTGTTGCCATTTGCGAAAAAAAGAAAGAAAAACACTAGAGGAGGAAGAAGAACCAGAAGAAAAGAAGTGGGTACCATTCATTTGCAGACCTCGCTCCTCCTTCCCTTTCGCACTTTTTCCCATCCCGGTCGACTTCCTCTCACAGCCTTTCTCCCCGAGCAGGGCACCCTTCTGCGTACTCAACTACCTCTCTCTCTCTCTCTCTCTCTCTCTCTCTCTCTCTCTCTCGTGGTTCGGATATGGCGGATGTCCGAACGGTGGGAAGTGTCGAGTTCGAGTCGGCAGTGGAAGAGGAGGACGAGGAGCTTGTTAGCCAACGGTCGCCCTTCACACTCCTGCAGTCGTGTGAGGAGCCACCGTCGTCATCTCCGGCGGGGATGTCGTTGGCGGCGGCATCAGCGTCAGGCGGCGAGATTCAGGGGCGCGGTCGGTTGCAGCTGCCCATTGTGGCCATACTTGTAGCTGCTCTCAGGAAGTCGGTGGTGATCTGCAGCGTCGAACCGGAGGAGGCATGCGCACTGGACATCGGCCGGCCAACGGACGTGCGGCACGTCTCGCACGTGACCTTCGACCGGTTCAACGGGTTCCTCGGCCTCCCGGTGGAGTTCGAGCCCGAAGTCCCCTGGAGAGTCCCCAGTGCCAGGTCCCACCTCTGCTTACTTTTCTCTTTTCCCATTCTTTGGGGTTCTTGAATTGGTGGTACTATTCTGAACTTTTCTGAGACTTTGGTGGCATTGTTGGTGTTATCTGCTCGAGAAATGTCACGAATTTGCGTATTCGGGCAATTGTCTTCAGAAGCAGATCAACGTCTAGATAAGGGGACAGAAGGGGCAAAGGCGAAGAATAAATAGTTGAGAATACGGATGGAGAAGATGGCACCCAGTCGTATACCTTTGTCCCCTTTTACTGCTACGGGTGTGGTTCATTTTTGCCTTGTTGCTTTGTTGGAGGTGCTCTGACTGGCACTCTCACTCGCTACATGAAACCCCTCTTTGGATATTGCTCTTTTCGTACTTTTATTTGCTTGTTTAGGTTCCTTTTTGGTTGACGGATGTCTTGAGGACTAATGTTTTGTTCTTTGTTCCTTGAATTGCTTGCGAAATTTGTCATGTTTCTTTTATGTTCGAGTCTCTGTGCTTTGAATTATACACTTTGACATGAGTGCCGCGCGACCATCGTCATTCGGTTATTCCTTGCTGGAAAAGCATAGAACTGCAGCTTACTTTTCCTATATTCAGGTTTCCATGTGTTTTGCTTTCTTTACGTCGGCAACCATTCTTGCTTTCTCCTGTTCCCCGAGAAGTGGTTCTTGTTGCCTTCATTTATCACGGAAATTGGGTAGTGGGTAAGGACCAGTAAGCTACATCCTTTTTGGTCGTGTAATTCATACTTATCCTGATGTCCTTGAGAAGATCATGCTTCACTAACCACTAATGGGTTTCTCTAATTCCACTTCGTTTGTCCAACCTTCCTCTCTTACGGAGGTGTAAATAATTGTGGGATATGCATACCTGATGTATTCACTGTCTCTCTTTCTCCATGCTGGGATTTTGGCATTGTAGTTTGGTACTTTTAGCTCCTCTTCCTTTTATTTTGGCTTTGTTTACCACAAAAAATGTGAGTCCGTGACAGTTGGTTGATATGGTTGTGAACAGTGTATTACTGCAAACAACAAGATGGGATGTTCTCATAAAACAAACAAAAGTTAGGAGGAGTTTCCAATTTTTCACTTGAGCTTTTGGACTGGAAAACCATTCTAGAGTTTACCTTTTATTTGTTAGGACACAAAAATCTGAGTTATACTGGGTACCACTACTGTTGGTCAGAAAGTAAAATCCATTTTTTTATCGGAATTATCTGGTTGCATAAATTCTATGTAAGAGAAGAAAACTTTAACCTTCTTATTATGGATGGGTCCTTTTGAGCTTGTTTGATTGCATTCTGTGGAATGGTGAGGCCTGTGCACAACTCAAATGCAGGACATGCCGACGCGAGCTCTGCACTTCCATTGGAGTGCATTTTGCACATTCTGCCATTTTGGCTGTATGCATAAGAACAGATTATGGGGTATCCATTTTGCCCTGCCTAGGTTGTGGAAACAGTATTGCAGGACAGGGCACCTTGCGATGTCTGATTTCTGAATGCTTTCTTTCTGGAATGCACAGAAACATGGGGCAGAGCATTCCCATTCAGCAAGTTCCCTGAATGGGAGTCAAACATGCTCGGCTTACCACGAAATGGCCTTTATTAAAATTTGTACTGTTCGTTGACTATTATTCTACTGGTTAGCTTCCACGGTTGAAAACTTTTTTCACTTGAGGGAAGGACTAAAACTGATGCTATAAGTTCTCGAAAAGTATATGGCAAAGTGAAATTTTAGCCAGTTTGGCAAACTTGAGGTATGGCCTGGCCCTGTAAGTTGCATATCAGTTTGATGTTTTTATGTCATCGGTTAGAGCGAACACTTCTCTTTGCACATTTGCTACTTGACTAGCTGCATTTGTGTTCTTAGCTTCACTTCTGAGATAATGCTGCAGCTTAACTGTAGATGTTTTTCAACCTTCTCATATTGCACATGTTTTCATGCAAAGCCAACTTTAGCTTGTATCCTGGCCCTCACAATCTTCTCCGTTAATATGTTAGTATGTTCTCTTCAGAATCCTGGTCCCAACTTTGCGGTCACACTGTTCAGAAAGATGACAACATTCATCAGTCTTGCACTTGGGTGTACTTGTGTACCTAATGCCAAGTCTGTGCAATAGCTAGTTATTTGGACTACATATATGAGGAACTTGATTAATATCGTAGGCATGATTGTTTGGTAAAAGCTGTAAATGTTGATGGTGCATGCAATGGCGGAGCCAGCAATAGGCTTAAAGGCATGATAATGTGCGAATGTGGTTACTAAACTGAACTGAACTTCTAATAGATAGTCATTAAAAAATATTAATAGACTGATTCGAAATTATGCTTAAAGATCAAAGTTATTCCGAGGTGTAGAACTCATCAGAAAAATGCATCAATGCTCCTTGTCATCAATGGAAGTAAAAACATTGGAGGGTAGTAACTGGGGGCTAATAGGGTAAGGCGTTACTTTTGTTTTTCCTTTTCTACCCATTAGATAATTCATGCTTGTGGGAGGGTTGACATAAATCGGTTGAAAACATTCAGGTCAAGGGTGGCATATATGTGGCACTCGGACTCTCTGCATCTGTTGTATAAGTTAAAAATCTTGTGAGGATGCTCTGAACAGGTATTGGTTTTCAAACAAACAAAGAAATAGGATAATGAAAGTGAGGGACATATTTCATTTCAAGGATAGAGCCATAGAGGACCGGGTTTTGAACATAGCGTACCCACAACTTTGGGCTATTGGAAATAAAAAAAGAAACACTGTAATATTTTAGCTGATAAGATGAAGACAATTGAGTTCGTCTCTGCTGAAATATCTTGGATGTGAAATTGAGTTAGCTTCTTCATGATGTCCCTTCAACTGCTGAAAATAATCTCTTTTATGTTTCATTGAAGCTCAAGTATTCTACTTGTTGCACACTGATTGATGCATATCTCAAGAGTCAAGAGTCATTATTATGTGAGTGGTTTGGAATAATGGCAAATAAAATAGTGGCTCCTTTCATTTCATTCTTATTTTGTCATCAGTTCTCGGCTTTACCAGTTACTATTGCTATGCTGTAGTTTTTGGCTTTACCAGTTACTATTGCTATGTTATTCTTAGAACCGTGGCTCCTTGGGATGCCAGATGCATTTTGCCTGACTCAGTTGATTTATGACAGACTTGTCATGATTTGACCATTTCTGCAATTTAACTGTTTTTTCCCCATGTTTTAGAGCTAGTGTCTTGGACTAGGTGGTGGAAAAACTCATGATTCTCATAGTTGACAACAATGTGCTTATTGCAGTGCCAGTGTGTTTGGGGTTTCTGCAGAGTCGATGCAATGTTCTTATGATGCTAGGGGGAACAGCGTCCCAACAATTCTATTAATGATGCAAAGGCGTTTATATTCACAAGGAGGCCTTCAAGTAGGTTTTTTTGTATCTAACTGTTGTTTGGATTTCACAGCATTTCAATGGGATTTATTGACTTCCCTGTTCTTTCCTTCTCTTTTTCTGTTTTCATTTCTGCTTTCACACTTGAAGGCAGAAGGTATCTTTAGAATCAATGCAGAGAATGGTCAGGAGGAACATGTCAGAGACCAATTAAACCGGGGAATTGTACCATATAATGTTGATGTGCACTGCCTTGCTGGTTTGATAAAGGTACTCTTTACAGTAGCTGAATTTGTTTATTACAGTAGACTAATCATTTTGTTTTGTTTTTTTTTCCCGGTTGGGTGAAGTTTGCAATTTATTTCTGAAGAACATGCATCTGTTACCTCCAATCCGAAGAGGTTGTGTTTAACTTGAAAATCTAAATGCTGGTTCTAGTGTATAAACCAAAATGAGGCTTCTTTAATAAACTTGAGCTATAAAATATACCACTTATGATGCTAGGGCCAATAAAATGATGTTGGGCATGGTTATTACCTTTTGAGGTCGAGCTTTTACTTAGTCAGTATCTCCAGTTATAATATCTTGAGGCCTTGTGCAGGCTTGGTTTAGAGAGCTGCCAACAGGCGTATTAGACACCCTTTCACCGGACCAGGTGATGCATTGCAATACCGAAGCAGACTGCAGCCGACTTGTCCAGTTATTGCCACCAACAGAAGCAGCACTTCTGGATTGGGCCATCAATCTGATGGCTGATGTTGTGGAGAACGAACATCACAACAAGATGAATGCGAGGAACATAGCAATGGTATTTGCACCCAACATGACTCAGGTAATAAAAAAGCAGCTCAAAGACTATGTTGGTTCCTTTGATCCTGATGGCCTATCTTGATGGACCCAAACGTCATGAATAACTCTTGCAGATGGCTGACCCTTTAACTGCACTGATCCATGCTGTGCAAGTGATGAACTTCCTCAAGACCCTTATACTGAAAATTATCCAGGAAAGAGAGGAATCTGCTGCAAAAGAGAGAGAGTCATCCTTCCACCCAGAGTCCCCGAGTGGTACAGACCGTTGTGGTTCATCAAGATCAATGACTGTCACGGGGGGAGCATCTACTGATTGTCGTTTTCATGATGAATCTGTTTTGGACATGTTCTTAAGAAGCACCGACTGTGGATGTTCGAGTGATGCTGATGATAGTTTTGGGAGCTTCCCGGAGAAGTATGATGCTGATGATGAAAGCGGCCTCATGTCCACAGAAGGATCACCTAGAAGATCTCAGGTATCAGCCATCGATGGTGGCCGCACTGGCAGATTTAGTAACGGAGATGTGGAAAGCTTGTTAGATAGACTGAATCTGAGAAAGGGGGTGAGAAAAATTTGTATGCGTCCTGCATTTAACATGAGCAAGGCAGAAAAAAAAAGCAGTGCATTTGGAATTGTCGACTCAACGAAGGTGGGAAGAGAAGAAGCGTGGTGGGCTTGAGCCGCAATGTGAGAGGGAATGTGGTTTCTGTATATTTATCTGTTGTGGGGGTGTTACGTTTGTGCGTCCTGTTCCTGTAGTTTACTGTGTTTGTAACCGGAGGTTGGATTCATGAGGACCCCAGTCCGGCAAATAAATGCAAAACCATGGACTGGTGTTTGGCGGTTCAACGATCCCCTGTATGATGTATTCTTTATTCCGTGCATGTTAATGGAACGTGATGTTGAACAAACGAATCTTTGTGACTGGCAGTTTGATTTTAGATTCCATCGTGGAGATCGAATAAAATAGCTCGCGGAAAGTGCCGATGAATCGTGACTTGCCAGATTCACCGAGGAATCGGGATTTCTTGAGAGTTGAAGAGTCAACATTCATGGCGCCCAAGGATGCTGCGTCTGGCTGGTACAGTGGTGCTTCTTCGAAAGACCCAGCCTCGATCTCTGTAAATTCCTAAAAATGGCACAAAGCTGAGCTCTGTTGATTGCTGGAATGCAGAACGCAGGTGTTCTCACAAGACGGACAATTGCTAACAGCGTTCCTGGAAGGCAATGAAATGATCTCTTAAATAGGTCAGGCTGAAGAGGACGCAGTTAGCGTATATTTACTAAGCTTTGTTGTAGGAACTGATAAGCGTGCGGTTTGGTCGGACTTGTCCCCACACGCAAGGCTTCAGTTGTCTAAAAATGGATTATTCAACTTCGACTGAGTTAAGAATTTCTGTTTGAAACTAAATTAATTTACTTTGATGGTAAAAGAATAATTAAAAAACAAAACAGCTGAGACTGTTCATCCTTTATGATGGCAGTATTGTGCTTTGCCTCTTTTACAGCTCAGGTGATTTCCATGCAAGTTGACCTGCCGATCTTTCATTCATATAAGAAACCACTTGGATTGAGATTTTTGTCGCTTGCTCAGCAGCATAAAATACTGACGCTGGTACTCTTGCCTCAATAACAGACTAGCTCCCTCCCTTCATCAGAAAATTGTAGGTAAGTGTCCTGCTGTTTCCACCACACTTGACTGAACGTTTGGAATAAGTGTCCTGCTGTTTCCAAGTAGCAGTAATGTTTTTTTTTTTTCTTCTTCTTTAGTCAAGCGTTGGTGGGTCTGGTTTTGGGACCCTTTATGTGCTTTCATAAATATAATATATATATTTATGAACAAAGGTCGTGGTGTGTTTATCAGAAAGTCAATGTTGCCCAAGCTATTGTAATTTGTATAGGCTTCATAAGTTAATTTTTTAAGCTATTGTAATTTATACACACATTGCGCTCGAATAATTTTATTTTTATACTCCAGTTTGAATCGAAATGTCTTTCTTCTTTTCATTATTTATATATACTTCCAATGAAGGTTTTCTAATTTCTAATTCTTTTACTTTTAAATAATATAATCATATTCTTTTTTCCCTGTTCGTTATGAATCAGGCAATCAGCACCACTCATTCGATATCTCATTTCGCTCATGCACCATCCTGCCAACAGGTGCGTGCTTGCAAACACGCGCGTGCTCAGTAAAGCAAAGTGCTTTTCTTGTCCCCCTACAAAAATCTTCTCCTGGCCCGTGAATAATTTTTTGGCGGTGATTCAGTGTCCAGAGAGTAACTTTGAGTTCACGGCCACAGTGCTACGAGCAAACGAAAAGCGAGGAAAAACAGGTGAAAAGGATGGCACGGAGAAGAAAGGGATGTCGTCTTCGCGGCCGTAGTTGCAAGTAGCTTTCTTTCTTCCATCGGCGCAAGTTGCCGGTAATTAGTGAAAGGGATAAGCGAAACAGAAGCAAACGAGACGCCCTACTTACTTCTACATCGATTCATTGAAGGGTGATGCTGAAGTTACGGGGAGCAGCAGAAGCAACAGGAACTTGTTCGTCTCTCCGCCCGAAAATCTGAACGAATTGTCTTCGGAGGCGCCGCCTCTTTTTCGCTTTTCCTTGGAGTCGCTGTCTCTTTTTATTAGACTTCACGCCGAATGAAGACTCGAATTTTATTGAGATACGACCGAATTGCTATGCTTGGTGGGATAAAAAAATAATTAGATTCTACCTAACAGAATTTAAGTTGATAACCAGCCCAAGACCAGGGAATCAGTCATTATATTGGATAATAAGCATATATATTTTTTTGTAACAAGTGCAAGTCAAAAGAGAAAATCATGATGTCCTTCCATTATAGAGCGGATGTTATAATGGTTCATAAAAACAACGGTTCGAGTTTCTTTTAAAATTTGAAGTGAGATCTAGACGTGATTCTTTCGTATCTAAGTTTTTAGACTTGTAGGATCCACCTGTCGGCGTTAGCTGAAAGTCATAATGCGTGTGTTTGGATACCTATATAAGATCTGATGCGGCAGAGGTACAGCAGATCTTCCGTTCACATTTAAGATCAAAAGCTGATGTCTAGCATCAAATATGCGTATGTCATGTCAATTGTTAAAAAATATTTATATAAATCAAATGAAAATTTTTAAAATATATATGTAAATTAAAAGAAAAAAACTTTTTACCCATGCGAGTCCCCCATTGGCTCTGCCATTGGATGTTGCTGCTGTCGGAGATATCTTCAGCTGATATTTTTTTTTCAGGTGTCATCCCAACTTGCCATAAAGTTCAAATTCAGACCCTAAAATTTTGAAGCATTGCCCTTTCGAGGCCTCCTGAAAACGAATACGCTTTGTGGATCATTATTTTTCTTTTGGGACAGACGATGCCCGCAGCGAGAAGGCAAGGGCTATTTTGCAATTGTCTAATAACTGCGATGTAATTGTTCTACAAATCAATAAGACTGTATTTAGGGAAATCGAAAAAGCTGCGTCCCCCTGCTCGTGACTTTATGTCAAGGGCAGGTCTTTAGGTGAAATATTTCCAATTCGTTTCGGAGTAGGGAGTGGATGGTAGTAGAGATAGAGTTGGAAAGCGCATCACCACATAAAATGTTGATGTACTTCATCCATCCTTGAAGGTCTCGTTAGTAGAGATTTACAGTTTGGCAATCTAGGGATGTTAAAAATTTTATAACAGCCTATTAAAATGTTGGTTGTTGAGGAAGATAGTTTATTTATTTATTTTTTTCCTTACAATGGCGAGGCTCGGGAAAAAGATAAAACGCAAAGCCAACGAACTGACGCCTTTTCAGAGTACTCGCACGCCTTTTTAGAGCAAATACTAAGGGCACGTGCTTTGAGCTTCGGCTGCATCTCTTATGCAATCAAAGCTTCGTCCTACCCGTCTGCTAATTAACAAGAGTCGCTAATGGTTAGGACATAATTTTTTTTTTCTGAATTTTCATTTGGACCTGAATTCAAGTTGTTGGATTCAATTCAATAACAAAATTTACAGCTGGTTAGAAACCGGATACTGGTAAGGAATTCAGTGGCTATCTGAATGCTATTGCAGGGGATAATGTCAAAAGATAGAATTCAGCTTTTGGCATTTGACATTTGCATCAAGACAATTACATGAACGTCGTAATCATGATAAGACGTTTTCAGCGTTTAGAACGTGATGCGAATTAGTAAATAGACACTTCTGTTAAGGACAACCTTTCGGTTTGAAGAGTAAGGAAAATGGTATTGGTCCATGTATCTCCCTCCCATGTTATCCAATCCGGACGGTGGAGCGGATGAGGAGCTGAATATACATCGCCATCCACTGGACGACTTCGTGTTTGAAGCATGAGCTACAGATATTATTCTGGGAAGAGAGAGTGGAGTGCGCAAGCTTTTTCCATTTTACATTGACGTCTGAGAGACTGCCTGTGGACGATGGAGTTGGTAAAGGGAAAGCAGATCGGAGATCCATGGGGTCGGACGGCTGTTACGTTCACGGAGCCCGAGAGGTGGTCCGGCGCACCGACCACCTTAGCCTGCTCACAGTCACAGGCCGGCGGCCTAGTCCGCAACTCCCAGTCAAGTCCCATTCCCATTCCCATTCCCGTCCAGTGAACATGACCCAACGCCGGCCGTCCCCCACCGCACTGTCCTGCCCTTTTCCAGCACGTGATTTGCGTGCCGAAATTCCCCCACAACCCACGAGGACCGCATAGAACTTGGTAGGCCGAGATTTGGCCAGCAAAAGCCTCAGCTCCATCGGGCCCCTCCTCACATATCCCAGATCCAGCAAACAGCTTCAACCCTACCCTAAGAAGGGGGAGCAAGAGGAAGAAGAAGAACGCCGAGAGAGAGAGAGAGTCCTCTCTATGGACCCTTCTTCTTTCTATTCACCATTTCAGTACCCACCTCCACCTCCTCCTTCTCCGCCATTTTCGTTGCAGGACCGCCTGCAGATCCTAGTCCAGACCAGGCCCGAGTGGTGGGCTTACGCCCTCTCCTGGCAGGCATCACAAGACCGGGCCGGCAGGATGGTGCTAGCCTGGGGCGACGGCCACTACCGTGGACCTCGTGAGGAGCTTGCCGGGCTCCGGTCGAGGCCGCCTGGAGCACTTTCTGACGAACGACTCCGGGCGCTGCGCGACATCCACGAGCTCATCATGGCCAACCCGGACATGGACGGATCCATGGACGGCGAGGTCACAGACGCCGAATGGTTCTACGTCCTGTCCCTTGCCCGCACTTTCTCCTCCTCCGACGGAGTCGTCTTCGACGCTTACGCCTCGGGGAGTTGCATCTGGCTCGCCGGCCGCCAGCGGCTCCACGGCTACGCCTGTGAGCGCACTCGCCAAGCTCTCCTCCACGGCATTCAGACCCTCGTCCTCGTTCCCTTTGGTGGACAAGTGCTCGAGGTGGGCTCTTCGGACATCATTCCGGAGAACCCCGCCCTTCTCCAGACCATCGCCGTGCTCTTCCAGCCGGAGATCGGACAGGACGGCAGCGCTTCTAGCGCCGCTCTTTCTGGTGGTCGACCTGGTGGTCAGACCGGTGCCTGCTCGGCGGCCGGAGGCAACGGAAACGGGGCGGCAGATGCGAGCCACAAGATCGGGGAGAGCTCCCATCCGACGATGATCTCCTCGTGCGTTGACTCGGAACACTCGGACGAGGCGGAAGAGGCGATAGTGGTAGAGGTAGCGAAGCGAACGAAGAAGAGAGGGAGGAAGCCGGCGGACGGCCGGGAAGTGCCGCTCAACCACGTGGAGGCGGAGCGGCAGCGGAGGGAGAAGCTCAACTGCCGATTCTACGCTCTGCGCTCCGTCGTCCCGAACGTGTCGCGGATGGACAAGGCCTCCCTCTTGGAGGACGCAGTCTCGTACATCAAGGAGCTGAAGGAGAAGGTGGAGACGTTGGAGAAAGCGCTGGGAGGGGAGGAAAGAGGGGAAGGCGTGAAGGTCGAGCCTAGTGGTAAAGGCAGCGGCAATAATAACAATAACGATGCTGGTGCCGCTGCCAGTGCTCGTGAAGATGGTAATGGCGATAAACTTGAGTTTGAGCGTGGGGACGCTGATGATCAAGGGGGTCTTCGTTATGGGGATACGGAGATTGAGGTGACGATATTAGGGGCTGATGCCATGATCAAGGTCCAGAGCGAGAACAGGAACTATCCGGCGACCGCCTTGATGAAGGCATTGGAGGAAATGAAGCTGGCGGTTCACCACGCCAGCGTGACTACGGTGGGAGATGTGATGCTTCAGAATGTGGTGGTGAAGACCTCCGACGAGTTGGAGACCGCCGAGAGTCTGAGGGCCGCTCTATATAGAAGGATGGTGAAGCAATAAAGCCTCAAAGCTCCGGAGTAATCTCTCTCTCTCTCTCTCTCTCTCTCTCTCTCTCTCTCTCTCTCTCACACACACACACACACAGGACCTGGAAGTTGCAGCACCTGATACTCCGTCATATTATAGAGTACTATTATCGCTGCCATCAATCTCCATCAGCCTGCTCGCTGTTAGGAAGAAATTAGTCGCTCTTTCTCTTTTTTTTTTTCTGAAATCATATTAGCAGCAAGGAGAAAAGGCACTTCTGGCATCTTTACAGTACATGGTCAAAATAATATTACTTTAAAAAGATGACATTTTTTTAGCTCTCTGGCGTTGTTAAATATTTATACACTAAATATTGGTTTTTATATCAGGATTTGTACAATTCTTGGGAACACAGACACTAAAGACTCTCTTTTCTGTCTTGATACACGTGGACATATGAACAAACTTAGTGCGATATTGCTCAGGCATGCCATTTGTGTCTTTTCGTTCAATGAATGGAAGGCTGAGATATTTCGGTATCACGAAATAATTTATCTATTGCATTAAGGCGCTATGTATTTGTCACCATTAATTCACTTTATAGTCAGCACAGGAAATTAGTTTTTCCAGTGCCATAAAATTATTATTTCAGCTAATTGATTTAGTAACTCAGTTGCTTAGGGTCCAGCGAAGAGTTGAACCGAAAACACAAAGCAAGAAAAAAATATTGAAGTAAAGTAGCAAGAAAATACCAGAGGAAGTTGACGGAGTAAGGAGCCATTGCAACTCACCCACCATCCGAAAGCCCCAGCTGCACCTGCAGGAGGCTTACTCAGTGTTGAGCACTCTCCTTCTTAGCTCGTCCAAGGGGACGAGCATATTCCTAAAGGTAGCATTATTCCTATCCATTCGAAGAAGCCCACCAGAAGTAGAAAAGCCAAATTCACCAAAGAATGCTGCATTTGTTAGGGAGCAAGAGCGAGAGAAAATCAAGATGATCTGCATCAAGTTAGATTTGGTAGAACAATTAACTCGATCGCGTGTATATGTACGAGTTGAAAATATAGTAATTGCTTTGTGCAACAATGTTTTTGGTACCAATTATATGGATATGGAGGACTGTTTCCTTTTATGATTGAAGCACTAATTGGGAATCTCTTATTAACTTTCTCCGCGCTTTTTTTTTGGCAGCTATTTGTTGTAATGAAAGGATCCGAGAAGGAGAGCCTACGTCTCGTTCTAATAAAGGATGTACAGATGAAGGTTTTAGAGCAGAAAACAATTTTATCTTCTCAGCCAATTAATTTAGTAACTAGGTTTCGCTGCCCTGCTTGATGCTTTTAAGTTGTCTTACTCAATTGTGCATTATGCTTCCAGGTTGATAGAAAGAGAGTGTGTGTATTTACATGGTCTGCATTGATTTGATTGGCATTGCTTTATTGAAATAGTTAGGTTTGATGTAACCACCCACCATTCTATTCGGCTCACTTGTATTATGAGTACAAAGTTCAAAATATAGTAATTGCTTTGGGCAGCATGTTCTTGGTATTAATTATGTTGGTAGATTGGTTACATGAATACCTGGAACTCCGGTTACCCTGAAAGCCTTCAGTTAACCCATATTGGGAAATAAAATTGATTATGGAAAGTCTAAGTTCCTGTCTTCTTCTACCATTGAAGGCCTTCTTGACGATCCCTTGTTTCCTTTTCCCATGCTTTTTGTTGACATGAGTTATTTATTCTAGTAAGGGATCCCAGCAGGGGGGTCTTTTTTTTTTTTTTTTGTTCGAACGAATGATATTTTTCCCTTGAAGTTCTTAACGTTGTCTTCTCAACCAATTATATGTCCTATTTGGTGTTTTTATCTCTGCGTAACATGACTTCCATGTTGATAAGAGACGGAATATTGAGATGGTCTCTGAATAATTAGATTTGGTAGAACATTAATCCACTACTTTTATTTAGCTCACAAGTACAAGTTGAAAACATAGTAATTGCTTTGGGCAACACTGTTCTCAATTACCAACTATGCTGGTAGATTAGTTGAATGGTGTAGTTGCATGAATACGTTGACGATCTCCTATTTACTTTCTTGGTGCCTTTTTGTTGGCAGTTAATTGTGCTAATAAAGGATCCCAGCAGGAGTTTGTCTTGTTCATCATTGAAGTTCTTAAAGCAGAAGGCAATTGCGAGGGAATGGGCACTCCAGCTTGAATCTCAAGGAACGACTGGGAAGCATTTCTCGCGCTCTGTGTCATTCGAGAGTGGAGACTGTTATTTGCGTATGTCTGTACACCTTAAAATAGTGTACGCAAATTTCTTTCCGGTTTCTCCTTTTGAAACCTTGATGAATTGCAATCTGCAATGGGCAACAGCCACCATTGTGGTCAAATTTTCGTTGGTTTCTGTTTCTGCATGGTGCACCACAAACAAGCAATCACCATCATGACACAGTCTCTTCTTTTACTGGCTTTAATCTACTCTTCAAGTTTAGTCGCACAATATTTGGTTGTCATTTATAATTTCATGAGAAAGAATCGGCCTTTCCATTGAGAAATCAAATTTCTTTCAGCTGTGCAAGTACACATCAGGTCCTCCTCAATTACTTCATCCTGCATCCTGCTAGGATCCACTTGTTTTCTGATCGGATTCCCAACATGAATTAAGTTAGTGATTAAAAACACGGAATTGGTTGCGTATGTACCTAGTTCATCAGACTTGAAGAGAAATTAAGCACCAAACTACAGGCCCAGGCCATAGCCACAATTAAAAAAGAAAAAAAACAAAGGTCGGTACGTAGTGTTTCTGATTAATAAGGAAAAGATGAGTTTGGCGTTTGCACTTAACCTTCTTATCTACGTGGGCTATCGCTAACAACTGTGGCATCATGAGAAATTGTAGGTTATTGTTCATAATTTCAGAAATATCATACTCTTAAGCGTAATTTTCTTCCCAATGTCAACACAGTCATGCAAAAGAATGATTTGGGTAAAAAAATGAGAGGAGCGCGCAAGTTTATGTCATGTTAAAAGGTTCTTGTAACATTAATGGAAATACTTTGTACATGTGCACGTAGAGTGCTCCTTTGAGCCTAATTTATATAGAAAGGCTTGCCACATAAAACTGACTGTAACTTTGGAAACATTGAAACTAATCTTGCATTCGCCACCTAATTATTGAGCCCTGCCTCCTGCATGTTCATGATATTTCAACTGTAATTATATTACCAACTACTCAAATGGGTACGTCAGGCGATGCATTGGAAAATGTTACATAATAATACTTGGAAGAAAGTTGAGAGAGCAAAGTGAACGGAGAAGCCTTGTAACTATGGCCTTAAAGACTAAGCTACTAGGTTTTGTCGAGAAGAATGAAAAGGAAGCACAATCGATTTTGTATTTGAAAACAAAAAGTCAGCTTCAAAAGAAGCGGTAAAGTGTTGCCAAACGATACATATTATCAATTTTTACGTAACCACATAAGAATATTGTTGGCCTTTCGAAGTAGTACTACGCGAACTCAAGATGAATTCCGCCACATTTGAACCTTACGTTTGGTAAAACTATTTCTGCATTATGTTCCTTTAAAATTATCGCTCAACAAATTTCCTAGTACTAATTTCTCTTACGTGATAAAACTTATTTTATTAGAAACTTTGGGAACTAATCGCTTTGTCACCTACAGTCCTGAACGCAACAGTTTCATCTGCGTCTTGGCTGAAGAGCCCCGGTGAAGACCCAATGTTAGAAACCCATTTTCTCCTCTTTTTGGGGGGGTTTTGGAGTTATATTGAGAAAGCATTTTAAACCTTTTAAGGCCCAGCGTCTTCGTTGCTGTTCCATCCCTGCCGTTTTGGCGGGAGAGAGAGAGAGAGAGAAGGAGAGTGATGAGTTCCTCGGAACCGGTGGATGGTGGGAGCGAGCAGCCAGACTTGGTTTGCCGCTTGGAAAATGCCCAAGGAATTGTAGATACACTCACCTCTGTTCGGTGGAAGAAGCACCAGGTGGGTTTTCTCTCTCTGTCTGTCTGTCTCCTTTTCTGTGTGTGTGTGTGTGTGTGTTGCGGGGTTCCCGGATTGGTAAGTCGTAGTACTTGTTGCAGGATGCGCTAGTGGAGATATCGGAACACGGAATCGTTCTCGTTGTCGAAGAATCGGGATGCCTCCAGGCCAAGGTCTACCTTAAAAAGGAGGTCAGAAGCGTGTGGCCGTCAATCCAATTCCGTTTTGCTCGATTTTGTAGTCAACTTTCCCTTTTATGTTTTTCAATGATGATTTTCTACCATTGGAAGTAGTTTGTGATCGAAATTGTCGTTTTGATGTTTCTTCCTTTTCTTACTTTTCTTCTTTGTTGCATTCCCAGCTCTTCTATGTCTATGATTATGGCGCTAGGGGGCAACGTACTAGATTTGGGCTTGGATTGGGCCTCTTTGTTGATTGCCTCAATTCTTTTACTGTCCCTGGGGGCTCATTTGATATCGAGATTCGCTATCCGGGGCCCGACATGCAGCTCATGGTCAAGTAGAACTCCACTTCTCATTCTCCTATTAACTCATTCTATTTCTTTCCTTCTTCCACGTCCTGAATTTACTTGCATTACCGTTGGTACATAAACTTAATGATCTCTCTTTGATTAATGACTTATTACGTCGATGGTTAGACTCTGCCTGGAGTTATTCTGTATGAACAGGCCTGAAATGGTGAGCATCTGATGGTTTACGAGTATCGTATGGACTTTATGTACTTGAAGTTGGAAAGGAACGTTGGGTATCGCAGCAAGAATTCGAATGGAGATCTTTGGTTCATAGCATGTTCGACAAGTACTTTATGGCCACGATCTTATAGAACTGCAATTACATCAAATATTCAAGTTAACTGCAATTACATTAAATATTCAAATTAACTGCAATTACATCAAATATTCAAATTTAATCTTACTGCCAGCGCCAGCGTAAATGTAAACCTACTGCAATTGAACTAGAAAGCACAGAAGAAGCCAATAAAGGGAAGATTACACTGTTTGTACATGGGAACCCAGCCAAAAGAGGAGAGGAAGAATAAGTAGACAACTCAAAAATCCACTTTGTTGAATTCACGTTTCAGTATTTGATCTCCTAAATAAGCTTGAGGCTCTGATTTCTTTCAGTATTTGAGCTCCTTTATAAGCTTGAGGTTCTGATTTCCTTGCATATGAGAAAGGCCCTTTTTATATATCTTGATTAAAGAGATCATCTCTCTCTCTCTCTCTCTCTCTCATGCACACACATGCACTCATACACCCAGTGTCCTCACAAACCAACTCTCTTGTATCTCTGTCTCTCATCACAAAGAGTAGAAGACGGTAAGCTCTAAGGTTCAATATATATGGTACCAGCACAAGATATATCTTCAGATCTAAGACGTAAAGCTACACATTTGAGCTTGCAAGAGAATTCAAGAAGTGCAGCTACCCTAGTAAGGATGGACCTAACATATCAATTAAGTGATTAACTGTATAAAAGACTTCATTTTCAGCTTCAGCATACTATAACTGCTTATATAATTACATTCTTAAGTTGGTGGTCTTCATGAATTGCTCATGCACATCATATTTGATAAGTTAACTTGTGCATTGTATAAAAAGTTAAAATTTTCTTCTCAAGAAAAAAAAAAAACTTGATTTGTGTCAGTTCTTAAGCATCAATTGCTTCAGTTATTCATGATTGAATTTCTAAGGCTTGAATTTCTCTCTGACAGTTGACTATGTTAGCTCATCGTTGTCTTTCTTAATGATAACATATATAGTTGGACTTGACATTTCTACTGTTTTGAACAACATTGATATTGCTTACAGACTTGTGAGACATGGTCCTATTTATTCTCAGATATATTCTACTCGTATTTATACCAGTCATGTTAAAGACACACATTGACAGGTCAATATTCACTGGAATTGACAACGGTTCTAGTTGTTAGCACTTAGCAGGATGGCTCTATTCTATTGGTGGCTTCATGTATGGATTGATGGACAGCATTTCTGGTGAAATTGCAGATCATGTTCTTGATCCTACAGAAGAGACCATTATAATCTAACAAATACTCGTGCATGTTGTTCTTTGTCATTCTTTTCTACAGCCAATATTTTTATCTTCTGTTATTTGCAACAGTCAACTTGTTTGACAGATTTACAAAACACACTTGAGGTTCATCTTCATTAATTTAATCCATTATTTTGTGTGTAAATCAGATAGCTAAATGATGGAAAATAATACATAACCATGTTTTATCTAGAGATGCACACACATTATTATAGTAAGTCACAACTTCCAGGTGTTTTTCTACTAGACTTTTAAAATTTGGGGGTTGATAATTTAGGTGTTTCACTGCCATTTCTTTTGTTAATATGTGTTTACCTTTTGGGTTTACAAGTATTTGCTATCTTAAAACCCCAGATGACATTCCTACATGTATCAGCTTAAGGGGCTTACTTTCATCAAACCAATGCTTTGTTTAGTTTAGCTTCAGAAATTGCTGCCAACTTCACTTTTTATCCACCTTGTTTATATGCATCATTTCTTGCTGCATTGTTTACCATTTCTCTTGCAGTATCCTCCTCATGTGGTCTTGTTTACTATTTCTTTTATTGGTTGGTGGCTACACTAATATTTGGTCATTAATGGGCTTGATCATTTAGGTGTCCCTTTTGCTTCTCATTTCATTTGTTTAAGCTTGATTTTGTTGAAGTTCTTGTAATGACCAAACTAGAAGAAAGTGCTCCCTCATTAAATTATGTGCACTTTTTACTAGGGCGGTTGATTCACCTGATATGTGTATCTATGCTGAAATTCGTACAAGGATCCCAGAAACATTCTCATGGGATCATGACTTTGAAACAACAGGCAATGCTCCAATATGTTTTACTGTTAAGGTAACTGGTCAATTCTTTATTATCTGGTAGTGATATCAATGCTTTCACTTGTCACAGAGTTCCTTTCATCAATATGGTCATGTAAGGCTTGTCCATGTGTGTCGATGATTCATACTGTTAACTAATTAGAAAGAGTTCAGTCTGCAGTTCTGAAGGAAGCAATAGATGACCTTGAGTGGCCAGGTTCAAGTATTCAGATAGTGCTTAGCCCTGATCCACCTTCTGTTTCATTGAGAGGTGAAGGTCATGGAGATTTACAGGTGGGTGTTGTTCTCATTGTTGCAATCATCTTTGTAAGATCTAAAAGTCATAACTTTCTTTCACTTTTGACTGAAAGTATTGTATAAATTCTCTACAGATTGACTTCTTATATTATGCAAATACTGATCTTCTGAACTCATTTCAATGTGATCACCAGGTCTCCTACAGGTACTTATTCTCTGGCATATGCAACCTTTTCTCCTATCAAAACAATGCTTACCTGCAATGTGCCTATTTAAATATTGTTGTGCATACTGGGTGTTTGTTTCAGAAACACATTATTTCTTTTTTTTTCTGGAATACCATATTACAGTGGATGCAAATTTTCTTTGATTCCTAAATACGGTGTTCTAGCAATCCACAGGTACAAGTACAAGTTTCTACACGCAACAACTTCCAATATTCCTGCTAGTGTCATAAAGGACAATCGTGCTAGCAGATTGACCATAGGAAGAGGTGGGATTTTGAAGGTCCAGCATCTAGTTTCTGTTGTAAGACAAGGACATGCTCATGGTGATCCTGTAGGATGTCAGCAAGTTGGACGCATTGCCTATATTGAGTTTTATGTCAAACCTGAAGAAGATGTCGACACTGAAGCTGGCTAATTGGATATTAGACGCCTGCTTTATCTTTCTCAATGACAATGAGATACTCTTTCTGGTATGGTGTTTGAGTTCGTTTTTAAGACAGTTTTGGTTGATGCTAAGAATTTTTTTTTTGCAGAGTGTACATCATTGCTTTTTTAGAAATGAGGTAGAGTTGAGTCTACCTGATGATGAGTAGATTTCGTCAAGCTCGAGTATATTGGGATACTTTTCAAAGCAAGTTTGGATACACAGTTTTGCTTTACAGGTTCTGGTAAAGTGTCCAGAATTTATGGTGTTAACATAACAAGAAACTTCAGTCATGCCGATGCATCATTCATATTGGGAAATTATGTGATCAACCTCCTTTATTTGTCCTTTTAACATCTGAGCTTGCTCAAGCGGAACTCTGAAGCTTGGGCATTGGAAGCTTGCATAGGTTCCTCTCTGTGGGTGCGTGTTGTGGACAACATTTTGCATTCTACCATGTTAAGGAGTTACAAAGATATTGTGGTGATGGGTAATTGTTCAGTGCTTTTGTATGATGTTCTGGAGATTGTCCATTCTACCATGTTCAGGAGTTACAAAATATTGTGCAGATGGGTAATTGTTCAGTGCTTCTGTATGATGTTCTGGAGATTGTGTATCTATATTAGAGTTAGACGAAAAAATTATGCACTTAAAGTGACCGCTGTGTTTGTCCACTCAAGAGTACTCCAGGTTAAGAGGAATATACTTTTGCTCTGGAGACAAAATTTCTGTAGAAAAGCCTGCGTCCTTGACATGCAAGAAATTAGGAAAAATATGTAGGAATTTACGTTTTCTGCAGATCAGAAAAAACTCAGAGTGCATACGCTGCTTTTGTATCACCGCTTGGATTAGTAGTCCTTGATGACGTCCAGCAGATCCTTTCAACGTTGCCGCAGGTTGTGCCCGGCTACATCCAACTGGCAACTGCAGATATATGATTTTCCATTCGCACACAGCTACTACTTTTGAGCAGGTCGCGATGGTTGGTTCAAGAGTTCATGCTCTTGGTGTACGTTGGTCAGCTCTACGTCATGGCAGATACCACCAAACGCTGACGTTGTCAACCAAATCTGTACTTGCCTTCATGGCGTGAATGGTCGTCCTTGAAGAATTGAATGTGTTACAATTCGGAGTCTTTGCTGAGTGAGGCCAATATAATTTGCTGCGGGTAGGTAAAATGAGTTTGTTTGGAGACAGCTTGCCCACTCGGTGATCGGCTAAGCATGGAAATTTCCAATCCGAACTTTGTTTTGGTGTAGGGTCAGAAGTGAGGTTGCAAGTACCCAACGTGGGGTAGGAAAAACTTACTAGGGGGAAGATCAAGAGTCGAATTCCCCGGTGAGCTTCTGAATGTCACGAGTGCGACTTCGTTCTCCATTTTTATCGGCAACATGCTTAATCCAGTTGCGTACCATCGAAAAGAGAAGAGGCTACAGCCGTTCGTGACGTAGGCCTCAGTAAACATGGTTTTGAGAGTGAAGCCAGTCTAAGTAACGGGCAACAGGATATTTGCTGGGGCTTCATTTGGTACAACATTTGAGGTCTCTCTAACATCCCTAAAACTATGTAGCAAATCATCGTTAGATTCGATGATATATTATCTGCAAACATAAAAGTGTAGAGCCACTTATTTTGCTAGTCCATGTATCAAGATGAAGGTTCCTAAATTTGAGATGGATTGGGTAAGCATGCGGCATGGATCAAAAGAATAACTTATAAATCAAACCATCAAGTATAATACAACAGATTGAATGTTTGTAAACTAAAGGAAAGATGCTACACGTGGTTATATCTTTGGGGTTGTCAAAAAGGATAACGTCTTTGGCAAATAGTACTTAGAATTAAGATGAAGTGTTGCCCAAATGAAGAAAACAGTAAGGCGAAGTGCACAAAGTTCATCACTCAAATAAAAATTGAGAGCGGTACAAATATATAAATATAAATATAAATATAGTTTTTGGGTCTTCAAACTTCATACCCTTCACATTTCTGTCTTACTACCGTTCATTTCTAAATTAAAATTCTCATAAAACGATGTGCTTTACACGTTTGCCTCTTTCATCTTATTGCAACTTTTAGGTCTTCTCATTGATCAGTACTCACAGCCATGAGCCAACTACAGATGTGAAGGTGCGGCTGGAATATGGTTTTGACTTTTGCCACTGTATCGCAGTCGGGTTCTCAATGTATTATTATCCAAAGATCCGTCACATTTTGCATCCCTGCGACTAATTGCTTGATATGTCGTGCAAGCGACCAAGGACCAGGTCCTCGACAAACAAGCGTTTTGAGGAGAAAGAAGGCGGCGGCGGTAGAGATGTGGGTACCCCAGCTTCTCAGCAGAAAGATTTGTAGAAAAACAGAAGGCAATCTGCCCAAACCGCGGTAAAGGTCTATCGAAAAAGACGCGTCTTTTGAACCGGGGCCAGGGGTGTTTGCTATCGATTTGTTTGACCAAGGAACGTTTCTACCAAGTTGGCTGGCCGGCCCCAGCACGGGGGAGTCGACCGATGCGAGGCCGATGGTAATGCGGTGTTGAAGAGGGGAAAGGAAGGTGAGGAGAGGCGTCGAGGCCGAAAGTTGGGGGGAGAGAGAGAGAGAGAGAGAGAGAGAGAGAGAGCTCAGAAGCCCTGGGGTCCCCGTTGTGGTCAGGGGTCAGGCGGGTGCGAGTCCAGACGGAAGAATTCTAAGTGGCCTTTTTCCTCTTTATTACTTATCATAGGGGGAGACGGCCCAGCAAGGAAAGAAGCGTCGGGTAGGCGGCAGGGGGCTGCTGCAGGTGCAGGCTCATCTCTTCTTTCCTTGTTTCCTTTCTTTTCTTTCCTTTTTTGGCGAGGAAGCCAGATAAGAGTAACCAGTTGGATTCTCTCGTTGGTTCGTTGGCGGTGGAGGTGGTGATCTTCCGAGAAGGGGACATGCAGGATTGAAGGCTCTATTGTTATCAGGGAGGGGAAGATACGCCTGCCCGTTCCTCTCCCCTCCGTTTTCATCTGCTCCTCTCCCCTTTGTGAGAGATGCAGCAGCAACAAGCGATGCACCCAATGCAGCAGCAACCATCACAGCAGCAGCAGCAGCAGCAGGCGCAACAGATGCATGCGATGCACCAAATGCAACAGCACGCCATGCATCCGATGCAGCAGCAGATGCACCCAGTGCAGCAGCACTTGCCGCAGCGGCCGCCTCCGCTTCAGCAACAGCAGCAGCAGCAGGGAATGCAACAAATGGTGCCTCCTCACCTCGCCGCTGCTATGGTTTCCACTGAGCACATCCAATTGGTATGCCACGCCTCTCCAATAATCGCCCTCATCCGTCTCTATTCTTCTTTTTCTCCCAACCCCCTTTTTGCCTTTAAAACGAGTCTGTGATTGCTTCGTCTGATAAATGAGATTCCAAGTGATTAATACCAGTGACTGGGGAGTTGTTCTTGTTCTGGTGTTACTGTTCATCACATTCCTTTCTTTCTTTTCCTTCTTTTTGTTTTATTTGTGGAAAAAATGTTTCTTTTATAGTCTTCGATTTTTTTGTTCGTGAACGTGACCTCTATCGAAATGTGCTATCGAATGCTATCTAAGACAATTTTTTTGCTGCATTTATTCCGATGTTAGTGGCTTCTCGTTGTGACAAGTAATACCTGCAAATTACAAGGGATTCAACATGAAACTGCTGATATAATGACGTAGATTTAATTCATGACCTGCTTCCGTTAAGTGGCTACCTTTTTAGTGGCTTTTGTGCTTTTTTCCCCATGGCTATTGTGACCATCCATCTCGCTGACCTAGCTGAGTACTATGACTTCTTAATAATTAAAGGGATCAAGCCAGGATTAAACGTCTAATCCTGATAGATATATGATTGTGGGTTGCTGACGTAGTACGACAGATTATGCAGTGCACTTTAGAAGGAATACTAATCGAGGAATTTTCCTTTTTCCAATTTTAGATGCTAGGCACTCTGGCGAGAATGATATTATCTTGCATATATCACTGATGAGCTCTTCTGTCTCTGTTTGTTACAGTATAGGACATACTCACTTTATTATAATGATTTCGTTTTGATTGTAATCATCGTCCATCTATCTCCGGTTTTTGTGGTGAGTGGCAGATTGTCATTTAGAGGGAGACAGAGAGAAATAAGTCGGTCAAAATTTGCCTTGTGTGCCTAGGTGTTATGGTAACCTTTGATTTTTGTTGGTTAATCAACTTAATTTGTACACAAAACCACAGTTATATCATATTATGAGATACATATTTCCATGTTCGGAACAAAATTTGCTCCATTAAATAAAGCATGGAGTCATAGAAACATCTCATCTCTGTACAACTAGCAACTGTACATCTAACTTTTTCATGAAAGTTCCATAGAATTGTGTTCAGTGCCCTTCGTAATACATGTTCTGCCGCTTAGGGGAGGCCTGCTCAGAGACCCTTTATGACATTCCTCCATCTCCATTAAGACAATGTTTGGCATATATTTTTTGCAGTGAGCTTAGTTGTGCACTTTTTTTAAAAATATTTCACATACTCTTATGTGTTTGTACACAGACTTCCTTTCTTCCAAATATCCAAGTTGTTCCTTCTACCAGTTCCTGGACCTATGTCAGCTGGGGCCTGTCCTTGTCTGTCCTGAGATCGGTTACACACATTGTTGGTATGTTGCATTGCCTTGCTTCCATGATGTGTGGCTATGGGATGTTTTTCTCCTTGGTAATTGGGAGACAATACCCATTGCCATTTAATTTGTAGGATTATGAAATTAAAAAAAATGTAAAATGATTTATTAAGAGTGAAAGAGGACATTATTAATGAGGTTTCCTAAGTTTCCAAGAGAACTGAAACTAACACATCCTTTATGTCCAAGATTCCTGAAATTTAATTCCAGCATTTAGTAATGGTATAGGGATTTCCATTTAAAAGACTGTCATCATCTACTCTGAAAGAACTTTTCGGAGCTTGAACCTCTTCTTTCATCGCAAGAATAAACAGTTATCTTGATTATACATCTCTAGAATGCAAAATCTCATCTGATAAGTTGCCTACTATGAAGCCCCCCCTAGGGAATTACTAAGTTCATCACCAAGATTGTCAAAATTAGGTAGTCGATGTTCATGTCCTTGAAAAATGTTGCCAATTTTTTCATTGATTTTTTTGTTTAATCAGTCTCTAAAATCATTTATCTCTTGTCTAAGAGATACCAATATTGATGCATATAAGAGATGCCTCATTTCTATGGAGTTTTGAAATGTCAACGATTCTTTTACAGTGCGAAGTTGATCTGCCATTCAATGGATCAACTTCGTTCCAGTGGGTGCAATGGTGCATGATGCTTTTGCGTTCATTTTACCTTTATGTGTCGATTTCCTCATGAAACATTACTGCCAGGACCCA
Source organism: Nymphaea thermarum (assembly GCA_011799765.1). Taxonomy (NCBI): domain Eukaryota; kingdom Viridiplantae; phylum Streptophyta; class Magnoliopsida; order Nymphaeales; family Nymphaeaceae; genus Nymphaea; species Nymphaea thermarum. Next base: position 320,100 of record JAANDH010000436.1, read on the forward strand.
GAATGACAATTTAGCTACATAACCTCAGTCTTGGGCAAGCTCTAAGATGGCTCAGTTATAGATCCAACAGTTTTTGTTCTTCTATTCAGCATAGTAGAGATTTTATGAGATAAACAATTGAGACAAGAGGAAGAAAATTTGAAACTTAGGGATTGTTGATTACAAGTTTCTAGTGTTATATCATGTTGATCCACAAAGCACGTTCAAATCCAAGTGTCATGATTGCTTAGCTTGTATACAACAACACCTTTACCTTTGAGCATTGTGCTGTGCACTATAATGTCTATGTGAAGTGGAAATGGATACTGAGCAGTTGCACTTTTATTGACATGGTCAGACATGCATGGCCAGATGTCTGTCCAAGAAGCACAAACACTTTTAAAGGCAGAAGTACTTTGTAACACCCCAAAGATTTAGCTCCGTATTGAAGATTGTGAGGGATATTCAAAGGTTTATAAAGAGGGTTATTAAATGGATGCTTGTCCTGGTCCTAGTCTTTTTGGTGTTGGAGCCGAAACTACTAGGGGCAGGCTGGGATCCGTCGAACCAGGGGCCCGAGCCCAGGAGTGAGTCAGGTTGTTACAGTGGTATCAGAGTTGGTTCAACACTCGAACCTAGGGTCCCACACGCGCGGACGCGTGTGCCCTAAGGAGGGTGGATTGTAACACCCCAATGATTTATCCCATATTGAAGATTGTGAGGGATCTTCAAGGGTTTATAAAGGGGATTATTAGATAGATGGTTGTCCTGATCCCCTTTTTGGGGTTGGAGCTGAAACTGTTAGAGGGCGAGTTGGGATCCAACGAACTAGGGGCTTGAGCCCAGGAGTGGGTCAGGTTGTTACAGTGGTATCAGAGCCGGTTCAACACTCAGACCTAGGGTCCCACACGTGTGGACGCGTGTGTCTTAAGGATGGTGGATTGTAACGTCCCAAAAATTTAATCCCGTATTGAAGATTATGAGGGATTTTGAAGGGCCTATAAATGGAGTTATTGAATAGATGGTTGTCTTGATTCCCAGCCTTTCTGGGGTTTGAGCCGAAACTGCTAAGGGGCGGGTTGGGATCCGCCGAACCAGGTTTCTGAGCCCAGGAGTGGGTCGGGCTGAGAACCAGGACAACCATCTATTTAATAAACCCCTTTATAAGCCATTGAGGATCCCTCACAATCTTCAATACGTGACTAAATTTTTGGGATGTTACATACTCTGGTCAACACGACCCAACACATGTGCAGTTATAGGACACTAACAATTTAAACTTTTGTACCTTTTTGGTATATATATATATATATGTACAAAGCTATGTCACATAGGTACGGGTACGGATACGGGTGCGGGTACCGGTACCGGTATTGGTACGGGTACGGGCCATTTTCAAAAAACGTGGGTACGGGGGTACGGTCGTACACACGGACACACACACACACACACATATATATATATATATATATATATATATATATATATATATATATATATATATATATATATATATATATATATATATATATATATATATATATATATATATCAAAAATTTTTAAACAATAACAAAATGCTAAGGGTGTTCCTTTAAACACATTTTCTTATTTTTACTAGTTTTTTCTGATTTTCCTGATTTTTTTTAGAATTTTCTGAATTTTTTTTATTTTTCCGCTGTACCCAACCCCGTACCCGTACCGTACCCATACCGGTAGGGTACGGGGCCCTCCTAGCCGTACCCATGTGACTAGGGTACAGAGGAATTGAAACCAGCCAGCTACCTATGCGGCCGGATGATCTTTTTTCCTATTTGTGTTACCAAATACCATCACAAAAGACACATTTGTGATAGCACTTACTTGGCTACATAAGGCTCCATTTGCGATGTTCTTCAGCTATGTAACATGGGTGCTGCTGCTAAACGGCTGTTGCACCCATGTCGATGCTGATGCTTCTCTGACACAAGTCTGTTGTGGTCAGCTAAATCAGGCCAAAACTGGCCATGTTAAATGCACACCTGACTAAACTTGCTCTAATACAAAAAATATATATGTAAATATAAATAAATAAGGCTATTAAACAGTTGAATAATTATATTACAAATGATATATACGCATACACACATATACACATTTATACCCTGTCGTACTCCTACAGATGCACACTTGAAGGTTGTGGACAAAATATTGTGTTACTTGAAGAGGAATCCTGGCAAAGAGCCCTTATATGTGAAACAAGAGAGTGTTGAGATCGAAGGGTATTCTGATGCTGATTGGGCAAGATGTGTTGACACTAGGAGATCAACCTCAGGGTACCCTATTTACCTAGGGGGGAATCTCATAGTATGGAGGAGTAAGAGACAAGATGTTTGTTCCCGCTCTAATGCAGAAGCTGAATATAGAGCTATTGCTATGGGAGTGTCTGAACTACTGTGACTGAAAGTGGTGTTGACTGATATTGGTATAAAGATTGAAGGGCCAATGAAGATGTATTTGTGATAACAAGTCAGCGATCAACTTGGCCAACAACCCTATGTTACATGACCAAACAAAGCATGTTGAGATTGATCGTCACTTCATCCGAGTTCTAAAATTATTGTGCCCGTACTCGCATCCCCATATCCCGTTCCCTCACCCATGTGACTTAAATGCTTCTTTACGTTCTGTTTTGTGCTTTTATGGATAACCAACATATTACTTTGTCCATATGTTCTATTTTTTTGCTTTTCTTTTTAATCCAGTTAATTTGTGTCTCTTCTGGAAATTTTGTTAGTCAATGGCTTCTTTTTTGTACAGTGAATTTATTTTTCATAGATATGATAGTGTAATATCTTTTGATATGTTCACTTCATTTGCAGTGTTTAGATGAAAACAAGCAATTGATTCTGGCAATCTTGGAAAATCAGAACCTTGGCAAGGTGGCTGACGTTGTTCAGTAAGTAATTATTGGATCTTGGACCTTTTTCTTTTTCTAACTAGTGTGCATGATTTGATTCTATATATGTCTATTTGGATGATGAATATGAGCACGTTGTTAATGGTGAGTGGTGACACTCATGTTGGGTCATGTCTTGGCTTCTAGGTGTCCTTGTGGCTTTTCTGTAGCATCCTTGTTATTATAAAGTTCTGTGGTATCGTTAACCACAAGGTGTAAACGGTGAATAATATCTGTAATTGATGGTGTAAATCTTGATGTCAATAGTTATGCATGTTTCATGTTATGCATCTTTGTTGCTTTTTCCTGACCGCAATTTCATTTCCTATTGCTTATCCTACTTAGATTCTAAACATCATTCTAACACTACACAATGTTGACTATTTGCGAATGAATGACTTTACTTCATGACACATCTAAATTTAATATGCTTTTTTGAAAAATATTAGTCCTTGACATGGTTACTTCCACCTGCAAGTTCCAATATCTTCAGTTACTTTATCATTGGCGCATTAATTGGAATGTTCATGGAGTGGTTTCTTCTTGATGCCATTATATCGTTGTGAAGGTAGAGAAAAACAAGTTTTGGAAGGACGTGGATGAGGGAATAGGATCTTGTGCTGTTGATCATGGGAGTTCTCAGCTTAGTATGTAGGAACTTTACTACTGATGCAAATATAATCTTTAATGTTGAGCTACAAACTGTTGATATTTTGTCATGGACAGATTCTTCAACAATAGTTCTATTTTTATAGAGGTGAGCATAAAATTATTAAATTCTACGTCTAGAGAAGAAGTGTAAAATTGTTAAGTTGAAGCTGAAAGTCAAATATGTCTGAGAATTGAATTTTATTCTAATGGCATAGAAAAAGGCAATCAAGGTCATAAAGGAAAATTGATAAAGCTAATGACATGCATTGACAATGTGCACCATTGGTTTAACTGTGTGCCTAATGTGTCATGAATCATCCAGGATCTATGTTGTTGATGGGCATTGTATTTGCTAAATGGATCATCTATTTGACAGGAAGTGCAATGCCGATATGCAGTTTTACCTTTATAGTCATCTTATGGAGAGGAATCATGCTTACAAAGTGAAGGGAATAAGTAAATAAAAATGAAAAGGGGAAAAACATTATGCACTAAAGTTGAAGTTAGGAACCATCTGACATCCAATTAGCCCCATGCTAGTACCATTCTTCAATAAAACCTTTCTGCTATCTGTTTTATTGGATTGACAACAGAAATTTAAGTTTATTTGTTTAAACTAAAATGTGTATTTTTGGAAAAAAACGTGTTAAGAACAAGTCAGCTAAACAGGAAAAAACATGTGTTTTTTGAAAAAGATGCTAGAAGGAAAAAACGTGAACAACCACAGTTTTATTTTTAGCTTTTTTGCCTTATATTTTTAGGATTTTTTTTTTTTTTAAATTCTTGCGAAGGTTTTCATAAGAAAAACAACTCTGCGGTATTATACCCCTTAAAACCTTGCCCTTTAAAACCTCAACAAATGAAGTTGCCACTACGGTTTATACTATATAGTAGACTTGAAGATGTCTACTATATACCAACTTTGTTATTCCTGAGATTTTATTTTATATTGATGTTGGCAATGATAATCTTCCTTAAAAAGGTGTCACTCATGTTTTGAACTTTGAAGTTTTGACATAACCTGAAATGTCCGAAGCACCGACAAGCCTATACGAGATCTAGAGATTTCAAAACTTAAAGAACCCTTGTAGAGCTATGGCTATGTAAAACTCAGGAACTGGTTTGTGTATTCCCCATTCAATTCCGGAATTGCACTCATTTCTCATACAGGATTGATGTGTTATTTCATGCAATATCAACATGAAATAGCATTGGGACTAGGATCCAACTCCTTTGTTTTTCCAAAGGTCAAAAAATTGAGATCGGGCTTGTGTTATTATTGAGCTTTTATCCTTTTTATGTGGGGTTGATATTTTCTCAAAATGGAGCTGCCATGAATTTGAAGCATTCTGGGCTGTGAATTACAATAGCGCATCTTTAAGTGACCTTTGTGCATGATCTGAGATCGGCCTTTGTTTATGACAAGGGTTTGAAGTTGCTGCTCTGTTCTCATTTTTTGCTAGGACGACTGCACATTGCATCACATGCATGTACCAGCATCTGATAACCATATGAAGTTAAGGTTCAAGATTTATATTTACGCATTTGTTCTGACTGCCATGGGATGATTTAGGTTGCAGAACAGGCTTCAGCAGAATCTTATTTATCTGGCTGCCATTGCTGATGCACAGCCACAATTGCAAGCTCTGCAGCTTGCTCAGGTACTCACTTGTGATCAAGTGTTTTTTCTTTTGCGCTTCATTTTCCAGTATCAAATTTTAATGTTTGAGCTTCACCATGGCAGATGCAACAGGGGTTACCACATTCAGCAACTCAAGCTGGTGAAGGGCATTTTATGCAGCATCCACAGGCAATGGGTGCAACACAGCAACATCCATTTCCTCCTAGGGTGCCAATGCAGTTTAGCAGTCCACAACAAATGCAGGAGCATCAACATCACCAGCAACACATCCAACAACAAATGTTGCATCAGCAACAACAGTTTGCTCAGAGCCCCTTTGGCATGAGGCCTGGGTCTAGCAATGGGGTTCGTCCAGAAGTTGCGTTGGGAGCAAGTAGTGCAGCACAGCAATTATCTGCTGGAACAATGCTTGTAGGGTCATCCTCGAACAACCCAATGGAGAACATGCAAACGGCAGGCGGATTGACTGGTGATGCACAGGGCAATAAACAAGAAGCAGGTGCAACTGGCTCTGATAACCAATCAGGTAATGGTCCTAGGAGTTCAACTAGTGGAATAGATTCTAAATCATAGTCTGGAAATGGGTTCTAGGGAAGCGTACCTAAAAACCAATTGTTGTCATGAACCTTTTTACAAATAAAAAAACCATCGGGTAATATGTGCTTGCCTGGTGTCCTTGACTGTGAAAAATCTGTAGGGCATTTATTTTGAGCTTTAGACCAAGAGTGCTACCACTGACAACAACATTCTTTCCCTGAAGGTGCAATCGTTCACTAACAGATGGTGAAGTTCATGCCTCCAACTTCAACTTTTTTCAGTCGTACTTTCCTTTTGCTAAACTAATGATCCATCCATTGCATGAATTTGTACCACCACCTTTATGGATCTTTCCTTCCCACCATGCCTCCGTATTTCTAACTATGGGCACATATGGCGGGAATGGACAAAAAGTGCTGGCGTTAGTGGAGTTTGACAAGGCAGTATATCTCTTCTACCTACTTGCAGGTTCTTTTCTTGTTCATGTAAATGCATATATGTATGAACAAGCCTCCATGAACACATATACGATGTAAGCCGGCTGCTTCACTTGATTCATTTTGGAAGTACGATCCTCATGGTCATCATAATCTTCATAATTACACGATTAACAGATTCAAGTTTGTTAACTTATGAGAGGGTTACCTTCTAAATGGCAGGGAGGATCCCGCCACATTGATTTTTAATGTGATGTCAGGTGCATTTGTTCTGTGTGTGATGTCAAAGCTCGAGGTTTTCAGTTGGGTATATCAACAATGCGCAGGACTATCTAGTTTAGATCCGTCTCTGTTGCGCTCTTTCTGAGTAGGAAGCTTCGTCCAAAATGTGTTTTTGAGCAAGTCATTGACCATCCGCTTCTTCCGGTGAGGAGCATCAGGATTGCACCAGGTATAAAATGTCCAAGTCTATCAACAGTGTTCAACCGTGCTAGGACGGTGATGGTTAAGTGTTCATTTCATAAATGCTGCAGTCAGAGGATACTCAGCCATGGGTTTGACTGGTTCTCGAGTCCGAACTCTCAGCCTTCCGTAAATTTTCCATTAGAGTTGTTCTGTGCAATTATCCCCATGCTGAACTAGGAGCTTCTGTCTGTTCTTTCCTACTAGGCACGCTATCGTTCCGATTGGTCGTCAAACCATTGTTAGAACATGTCATGAAATAATGCATGATATGGCTATTGCCTAGTGACCATTACACTAATGCTTTGTAAACTTGTTACAGTTCTTTCTTAAATCCACCCTTATATATGTGATCCGTGGGGCTGGTTCTGTGGAGATGAAACTTGTGTCAAGGTTTTTTTGGAGGATCCAAAAGTCATCAGCTGAAAGCTTATAAAGAAAATTACGGTTAATAAAGCATATTTTTAACATAAAAAATAATTATAGGTTTTTCTTTTTTTATCATGTCGAACATGTCCCACTTTGGCACTGTTATATTAAATCAAAACAATATTAGATTGCGGAAACGGAGAACTTCCATTAGTAAGTTTTACAAATTTTCTTGTGGATATATATTTTTCAGTTTGGTAGGTAGAAATATTAAATATAATAGGAAAGCCTTTTGCTTGGATGCCTGTCGAGGAAACGCTTTGCATATTAAAAGCCGCTTCTATCGGGAGAAGACAATTCGACACTGACGGAGGTAGAGAGATCAAGTGATGAGAATGCCCTTGGGTACGCCCACTTTCTCTCTCTGGAAAAAGGGGGCCAAGGTGCCGTGACCACTTGGAAATGCATTTCTTACCTATATGCAATGCTTTATGCTTTTTTAAGGACAGGACGGACTATATATATATATATATATATATATATATATATATATATATATATATATATATATATATATATATATATATATATACTCTTGGATTATTAATCATTGATATCTTTTCGCTGCGCTTGCATTTAATTGAATATGTGGTATTCCAGTGTAGAGGTGGAACTTTAATTCAGATTTTGTGAAATGTTTCATGTGCCATAACTTTTTAACAGGCTTTAGAACTTTAGTACTAGGAATAAGTTTCACCTAAACAAGTGAAACTTTAAGCCCAGTTAAAATTTGTTAACCGTTGCTTTTCAGCTCTGTTTATACATCAAGATGCGCATAAGAAAATTTGTTAACCGTTGCAAGTGTCAAATGAGTACGAGGGGCAGCAACAGGAAGCAGAATCTGGAGAAAAAGCCGTAAACATTGAGAGGTGGGAGGGAAGATATGTTTATAAAACTATAATGCTTATGAAAACAATTATAAACAACGAAAAGAAGAAAAGTAAAACCGAAGTGCAGTAGCAGAAGAGACTTATAAAAATGGGAAAAGGTCCGTTGGTCATAGAGAAACAGCTTACTTACTCTTTAGTGTGAGAGGTAAAGCCACCCTTACTGTCTTTCCGTTATTTTTAAATTTAGTTTAGGTCATCATCCTTCAACTTGAATTGGGTACTTTTTAAATTAAAAAGTACCAAAACAGTCTTCTCCAAAACAAAAATAATCAACTGCATTGGTACATGCAAATTTATGATGCTTTGTATAACGGAATTCCGAAAAAATAAAAAAGGGTTCAATGTGTCATAAATTATTTTTTTAGATACTTTTTAGATGTTTAGATTTTTTTTTTAATTATTTTTAACGTGATATGATCCACTGAATTCGCGAATGGATTCAAACTTAAATTTCTCTGATTACACGGGTCTTAGCTAGGTGGACCATCAGAAGGGAGGAAAAATAAAATATAAGGTGACAGGGAGGTGCTGGTATCATTATGGATGAGGAGGAGCCCATTTTTTTGGACTTAAAAAATAGGTGATGGTTTGATTTTGTAAGGGTATGAATCCCTTTTGTGATATCGGGGTCCCACCAAATATCCTCCAGTCAGGATTCTCATGCCACACGCAAGAAAATTAATAAGATATCACTTTATATACATATAATTTGAAATTAGCTATAGTATTTTTTTTTACAAAAAATATTGTGTTACTAAAAACTGTTATAAAAGTTGTATTGACGGTAGCAGTTGATTTTCAGCTTAGATTCAAGCCATCAGTATTGTCGAACTCAGCCAGTTTGAGCTCTGAACTGCGTGGAACTTGGTGATACAATAATGAATAAATATGCAGGATGCCCAAATTGTGCTTAAGGTATACTATACAGGTGAATAATAGAGTACGAATAAGCATTCGATTAAGTACGAACGTATAATCGTCTCAAGTTGTCTCTACTTGTCAAGGAATAGTAAAATAATGCCTATGATTTCGTATGTTTGGTATATCAAATTATTTGACCGAAAGAAATTATTGAAAAAACTCAATTAAGACGACTTGTCAATTTCCTTTTCGTCTAAATTCTTAATTTATTTCAAAAATATTGCTGTAAGATACGAATCTATTGGCCGACAACAAGACATAACAGTTCCTTTTCTTTTCTTTTCTTTCTACCAAGCCAAATTCTTCCGTTTAAAACTTTAAACTTTTGCCACTAACCAGGGAGTATAAGACAATATATTGATAAGATGTGGGAGATGTTCGAGGAATTCTACAAATAAATTCTCACATGATTATCAATTAATATACGTTCTCCTAAAACAAAATTTGGGGACAATAAGTCTCTTATCTACTCGCAAAGAAAGAATGGAAAAAAAGAACAAAATTTAGGGACAATAAGTCTCCTAGCTACTCGCAAAGAGAGAATGGGAAAAAGAGAGAAAACCTAAAATTGAGTGAAATTAGTCCACAACATCTAGTTAATTAAAAAAGAAAAAGGAAAGCCACTCGCATATTTGTTAGAACATATATCAACTTCAAAGTGAGGACAGCCACTTTTGGACCCATCCCCTTTTAGATGAACAACAGCTTTTCTCTTAATTTTTTACGAGCAAGCAACTCATGTCAGGGGGGCAACAACTACCCATTAAAAGTTGCAACTTCTTGTTTACAAATGCGGTTGCCTAAGAAACTTGGTCCAAATTAAAGAAAGATGCTTTCTTTTTCCAACCCCTTGGGTTCGTTCGTGTCTTTTTAAAATTTACCAAAAAATGTTTGCGTGATGTAGTTTCAATTGTGGCAGTGAGCAGAGGGAAAAACTGGAGTGCGGAAAGCTTTCAACAATCCAACCTTTTTCGATTAAGTTCAGCTGCGCTAAGGTTACCAGAGGGAGATATTTTTTGTTGAAGCTTCAAGTGGAGCTCATACTTGCAAGTTAATTAAGACCAACTTCATTTGGTCTATTCTCTCTTTCCCCCACCCACGTGCCCTCTCCCCATCACTTAATTGGCCCAGAGGGTACGTGGTGGAAAGAGAGAGAGAAAAAAACAAAAGAAATGAAAGAGGGAGGAATAGGGATGTCAACTGATCAGATTCAAATAGTTTGCAATATACATTGTTTTTAATATTATAATATTTGGATTCCAATTAGAATTTGAAAAAAAAAAAATGGCATATCTGAGTCCAAAATCTGAATTCAAATCCAAATCGAAACCAACCTTTAAACTGAGTCCAAACTACATTATAGACAGTGATTATATGATATTTATTTAAAAACCATATCTGATCCGGATCAATATCCGGTCGATATTTACTTAAATCTGAATCAAAATCCAAAATTCGACCGGACGACATTTCTTGTATTGAAATCCGATCCAAATTCTTCACAAATATATCTGTTTTTTTTTATGCGGTTGGGTCTAATGTCATATCCAAGTTGGATTTATTAATATCCCTAGGAAAGGGAAAGGCTGACGAGGCAAGGTTTATAAAAAAAATCCTTTTCCCCATAATGAGCTAGAAGAGTTGGGACCCTTAGATTTTTAAACTCTCTTTCGGATCTTATTTATATGCAATGATGAAGACTACACTTTTTTTGCCACAAGAGTGCAAAAGCTTCTGGTTAAGCAAATAGGAGTATGGGTCGGCAATTTTTTGGAGCCCTTGTAACAAACTGTTTCAAAAATCTAGCGCAGATTATATTTGTCTTTGCTCTATGAATGATATTAAGAGAAGCACGATAATTAGTCCAAATAGCATTTTACGCTCCAATCGATATAAACTCAATATAGCTTAAAGAAACTCCCTTTGGGATTTGAACTCAAAATGTATTAGTCCACTAACTTTGTGGTAGTATAGGTTGCAATATATGGGCTGCCATCATCAAAGAGGAGATTACTGGTTCCTTATTATACTTGACATGTCCATTTTCCACGTTTGCACTGTTTAAAAAAATTCATTTTTGTTGTTTTTACTAGAGCTAGCTGCCTCGCTTTATAGTCATGTTGTTGACAGAATGAGTTTTATGTCATTTGAAACCATTTGTATGCAGTGCAGTCATGTCCTATCTCTCTCACGGGCCCATTAATTGGTATATTATTAGAGGACAAATTTTTGTACCAACTTCATGAACCACACGCAAGGTAGAATGGATTCACCAGTAGCTTTAAGGCAAGGGAAGGCATGAATATGTCGATGGAACATAAAGCAAAGGGTCATTAATGTGGGAACACCTTGATCTTCATATAGATCTGATGCATTGGGCTGTTATCACAAGGCTCCATGGTTCAGGCTCACCCTCATTTTGATTATAAAAAAACGGGAGGAACATGTATACACGAATAACTCAAAGAAGCCTTACATTTCTTTCTTTCTTTGTTTTTTTTTTACGAAAGGTCATTTTTTTCATTCCTTCTAGTTGAAATCCGAGCCTACAGTTACAGAAAAATTAAGCCTACCTTCTGCATATAATTGTTTTGTTTATGTGGATGTGGGTATGAAATTGTTTTGCTTCCATTTAATGACCTTACAAAAAAAAAAAAATCTCCGTTTCTACTCCCTTTCTTGTTTAATTGTGTATAACATTTGGAGGGTCACATTCAAAGGTATCTGTGGCACTCGGGCATGTATAAATTTTGCCAAGGCCCATCACCTTGTTCTTTTGACAGCCACGAAGAAAATGTCCACTAGTTCTTCTGGCGGAAAGGAAATGTAGATTTTTCATGAAAATCCAACAATATAAGCAGCTTTCCGAAAATTACTTCACTTGTTCCAAGATCACACGGCGCTCTCTCAGTCAGGTCTCAACAACTCCGGCGCCACGACAGACGTGAGAACAAACATGTAATTTTCGGTTGGTTGGATTTGTCAAGACTTTGTTAATGGCATTATTATAGGAGACCGACCTTCTTCCCAAGGGGTCATGTCTTCTAGAGAGAGAGAGCTTTTGGAGAGAGAGAGAGTGTGTGTTAATGGCTAGCAAGGGCAAGGGTGGCCCTCCATGGCCGCTAATGTCGTAAAGGCGCCACGCACACATGGCCCTTCGCCGGCCACCTCCATTGGCTCTTCCTACCTCCACTTTGTCCCCTCCCTTATGCGTTGCCGACGGCTAAACACCAAACCGGGTACTACTGCATCCACATCTTCTTCTGAGAACGTGTACGTAGAGGCAGCTAAAGAAACAAAAGGAATCGAACAAAAAATCCTGCCTTCATTTTCCTTCTAAACTCACGCGACCACCAAACCACACACGCCCACATATTAGCAAATAAAACAAGAAATCGAATACCACCTTCCTTTCATTTCCTTCATCGAGTTTTTACTCGTCTTCAAATTTCATTCACCTAAACGTAGTAAAGGCGGTAGGAAAGGAGGAAAAAGAAGAAGATAAGCTCTAAAATTCACCTCTCTCTCTCTCTCTCTCTCTCTTTCTCTCTCTTAGAGCGGAGAGCTGGAGGGTGGGATTATCGTCTTCGTCGCCGTCGTCGTCATCAATCAATCAGGCTCTGAAACAGCCGACATGGTGAGGCTGCTGCTTCTCCCTGTCGATCAGTCCCTGAACGTAGCGAAACTCGGCTACATGGCAAGGGATGGTGATGGTGCCCTTTTGATCAAACCCGTACTCGTCCTCCGCCTCCTTCAGGAGTTGCATGAACAAAGGGTGAGTGAGATATATGATGGGCACCACGAACCTCTGCTGCTCCTCCCCCTGACCCACCAGCACGGCGAAGCATCCCTTGGGGATGTCCTTATACAGCGCCTCGTTCTTCTTCCCGTGGTGGAGGTGGGGTAAATGCAGATGAAACCCGGCCATGTTTCCTTCGCGACCCATCAAACAACAAGCAAGAAGAACGAAACCGAACACACAAAAAGAGGAAAAAAAAAAAAAAGGAAGAAGAAGGAGGTCCTATTAAAGGAGAAAAACGGAGATAAAAGAGGGCTGAAAACCTGAGATCTGTGGAACGAAAAGGTTGGAACAAGAGTCACTCAAGGAGTTGAAGATGGTAGTCATGATAAATGGCGTCTGAGATTTGATAATCTCCAAGAACATAGATTCGTATGAGCGAGAGAGAGAGACGGCGAAGAGGGGATTGTTATCTCTTCCTGGAACAGGAGAGCCGTAACTGCGTCTTCCTTCCCTTATAGTAGTTTATACACGAGCAATTGCCTCATTTTACAAGGAAGAATTTTTAAATTGCCTTTATTGTGATGGACGGGAAGGCGTCCACAAACGGGGTTTCCAGAACGGCGTCTGCGAAGTTGTGGCTTCTTTGAAGTCCTTTTTCGATCCGAACGTCTCTAAGCAGGTGGTGGGGCTTCAACTTCAAGTGGCCGAGTCCACTCGCCACGTTGCATGAGCTCAATGCGAGACGTCAGGGTGGTTCCCTGGGCTCTCTTGGGTACACCGTTGGACATGATCCGATCATCTCCTACCAACTCGAGCCTGGATCCGACAGTATGGACTTAGATACAAAGTCTCATTTCCAAATCGTTAGATTCGAGTTGATTTAGGGTAAGGTAAGGTTTTTAAATTCAAATTTTTTTATAATCAAAATGTCATTTGATCATCCTGGTCAGATTGGGATTCTTTCCTCCCCTAAGCAATCACATTTGAATCCGAGTTTGAATCCAAACTAACATCCGATCCGTTGTGAACGTTAGCTAGTCATCCATGATCTCATCATTCTGTCTTATTTCAAGGAATCGACCCCACAAATTGATGTGGCATCGTTTTTTGTTGATTTCGTAAGGATGGATCACCATATATATGAATCATAATTATGGCCCAACATATATGCTGTACAGAATTCTCTGATATCAACCAAGAAAATCAGTGACCGCATAGCCTTTCCTGTGAGACAGAAAGGTGCGTCATGTTGCGGAATTGAACACGACCCCATTTAAATTGAGCAAATCAAGAATGTTACTGTTCATTTCTCTCTTCGTGAAAGAATATTGCTTGTACGCGTGGATATAGTTTATGAACGAGAATACATAGAAGTTAGTACGCCCTAGGAGATTCAGGTTCGTTATTATGAGGAAAGTAAAGAAATTTTTGGCATAGTGCTTGGTGGTTGTCCAGTACTATGCCAGCAGGCCACTGACAGAAGGAGCAGATATGTATGGGTGGTCTCCCAACATGTCCCCGACTTGAATCCCCAAGTAATGCCAAGTTGGAACAAGTCCAGAAGCTCTGAATATTGAAAATAAGAACTAATGCCAAGTTCTCTCCCCAACAGGCCCTCCGGCACAAGTGCGATGATACTGTATATATTATGAGTTTCATTGCACGCGGCCCTTATTCATTGCATCATCTTTTTTCCTTTTCATAAACATTTTTTACGCAGATTCCTTATGTCACACCATCAGGTGTCAAGCTCGAGAAAGGTTGATGATTAAGAGTCGGGAAACCAAAATTCCGGGGGATGAGAAACTGCAAGGTTTTCCGGGAGAGATGCTACCGTATTTGCATGCGTGATTTTTTGTGCGGTTTCTATTCCTCTTTGGAAAATATAGTTTGCGGGCGGCATATTCTCACATCCGTGGCGTTGATCAATTTGTGAATCGAAAAGCAGAACGAGAGATGACTGAAAATGGGGGATTGCGAGAAATTTCCAATGTGCTGTACATTCATTTTCTTGTAAAAGTATTAGCCTTTGATAAACCTTAGCAGCTTCCATTTTTTCAGATAAATTAAACGGTGCAAACACAAGAAGTGGAATAGCAGAAGGTTCTTCATTTTTAGAAATGTTTCATGAGGACATGAAAAAAGAAGACAAATGGTTGATGTTCTTATGTAACCACCGCCGGCATTCAAATTTCAAGTAGTTTGAAACTTCACTCCTTTGTGCATATCAGCTTCACATGCTCATTGGCATGAATCCTTTCACACGGATCATCAGTTTTATGACATGGTTTACTTTTTGGCCGAAAAATGAAACGTAATTCTCATTGCAAACACAATTACCACATCCCGGTTTCCCTGCAAGGAAGACGCAATGGATGGAGTGGCATAGAGTCCACCTGTTATGCAACTGCTTCTCTTCAGGCTAAGTCAGATGGCGACTATAATTTGTCATATTCATGCAATAGGCTGAAATAAAACCTCCGAGGGCTGCAGGGCAGAAGAACTCCAGCACGTGTTGCTCGTCATGTTCCCAATACTCATCATTTTGCAGTACGTTGTTCCCTTTTCAGAACCTCATCATCGTTAACCTTTTTCTTCTTTCCCTCTCAATCTTTTAAGGGTCTGAAACATCCAGTAAGAAGATCAAAATCACACTAGTTTTGTTTAGCAATCTTCTTTACTAAATCAGGAGAATATATACCAAACAGAAACAACCTACAGAGAAGACTGAAGGTATCATCCATTGAATTCATCATCATCTATCGTTTCATACGATCCCCAAACAACTCGTCAAAGAAAAGTTGGAAAAATTCAAATCCTAATTAAATTTTCCCAATTGGAAGATGAAGACTTCTGAAAATAAAAAAAAAGTGCCTCAGCAATCTGGAAAACATGTAACCTGTTCCATCATCAATTTGACGTTCCTTTCACTGCAACGTGATTTGTGAGTTATGTATGTTGAAAGGGAAACGAACACTCATGTATACATGAATACATTGAACAGAATATGCAACGAAACTTGTGATGACGACGAAATATGAGCAACGCATGGTCCTCGTTTAAGTACGGGGGCTGGGAGTTGGTGAGCGTTTACCTTTGAAAGGGCAGATCATCTGATTATTCTTGAAAAAACTTGAGCAATCTTTTCATATTGGTTTGCTATTTTAATGAGAGTATACTCTTTTGGAAGGAAAAAGTGGTTCTAGCCTGAGTTCAGTCGCGCTGGAATGAGTTATACATACTGGTAGTTCAGACTGGTTATGTCATGACAAATCATACATTTCAAAGTGGGAAAATCCAAAAGAAAGGTCCTCTAATTATGTGCAATTGTATTCGAGATAAGCTTTGTGGATTAAAGATAATTTTGGACGGACGGCGTCAGATGAACAAACTAGGGTATAGAATTTAAGATATATGAGCAAGCTGTTGGAAATGCCTTAAAGCCCCTTCATCTTGGTCATGATGAACCGCGCTGAAGCGCTTTGGACTGTTTTCGGTTCCAAGTTTGGAAGGTGAAACTTCAAATCGGCCCGCTTATTATATAACTTGATTCACCTAACTGGTGTTTGTGCATGCCTTGCCCTCTTTTACTGAATGATTTTTGGCATATATTCGTTCTTTGCCAGATAATTTGAAAGCAGATCCGTTTTTTTTTTATCAAAACAGTTTTACAAATACCAAAAAAAAAAAAAAAACTCCGGATACGATGACCTTGTGAGGGGCCGAGCATGCCCGCAGAAATAGCCACCGCGCTCTAGAAGAAGAAGGTCGGTCTTGAAAACTGTTGGATGGGAAGAGTTACACCTGGATCCACGTTTCAGGCGCTCTACATGCATCTGAGCCACCTTCCCTCTCTGTTCTCACCATGAACGATCAAAAAGAGAGAAGGAATTGCAGAGTGTGCATGCAGGGCAGGGTTTTCCTATTTCCAGGATCGCGCTACAAAACGTAAAAAAGAAGGAGCAAATTCCGCGGCGATTGCGATGCCAGAGTTCCAACCAACCACTCCTGGGGAATCGGCCTTCCTTTTGGAACCATACCACAGAAATAGCAGTTGTTGCACGCTCCTTACTCATCTATAGGGAAGGAAAATTTAGCAGAAACACCACCCCTCACCCCTCTCCAAAAGAGAGAAAAAAAAGGACGAGGGGACACAAAAAGGAAAAAAATAACAGGAGGAGGAAAGGGAAGAGATAACAGGAAAGAGAGAGGTTCGTAATGAAAATCATCAGGCCATACTCACACGGTGGCGAAGAAGGCCGAAGAGAAGGAAGAGGCGGCGGCGGCGGCGGTGGAGGCCGAGGGATTGATGGTCTTCCTCCAGCCGCCCGATGCGACCCACCTCGTCGGCTTTGTCACCTTGTTCCTCGCCTCCGCCCTCCTCCTCCTTGGCCTCCTCTCCATCGCCTTCGTCCTCCGCTTTCGGTTCAAGGCCCAGCGCAGCCGCTTCCTCGCCCTCCGCGACTTCAACTCCCTCTGGCCAGTCAGGATCATCCTCGTGGGCTCCTCCTTCCTGTGGGCCCTCTCTGAGCTGTTCCGCCTCCCGCTCCTCCGCCAGCGCGGCTGGCTCTTCTACCGGCTCGGCTCATCGCAGCAGGCCGGCCTCTGCAGGCTCCACGTTGCCGCGTCGCTCGGCCTCGCCGAGCCCTGCTTCTTCCTGGCCGCCGTATCGCTGCTCAGGGGATCGATGCAGGCCGGGAAGGGGAGCGGGCGGTGGGCGGCATTCCTGACGATGGCCTCGTGCCTTCCGGCCCTCGCACTGCACTCCTTCGTGGCCTTCGGCCTCCCGCAGCTGAGAAGGCCGAGATACCTGGACCACTTTTTCGTGGAGTCGTTCGGCCGGCCGACGCACGGCGGGGGAACCACCGGCGTCTGGTGCTCCTTCCCGCTGCTGAGCACCATCATAACCGCCGCCTCCGGCATCGCTTTTGTCCCCTACTTTCTGTCGCTCAGCTGGAGGATGATGGACATGGTCATCAACAGAAGGCTGGGAGTTCGGGTGTACGGTCTCTCGCTGACGGTCCTGATCTCTCCGGCGGTCCACGTCTGCGCCATGGGCGTCTCCGTGTTCTGGAAGGGGCAGGACGTCGAGTTCCAGATCCTTGCCTTCCTGAGCTTCCTCAGCGTCTGCGTCTGCTCCGCCGTCGCCCAGATCATCCTCGTCATCATGCCCATCGCCGACTCCCTGGCCGTCGATTCCCTCATCCCCGCAGACGATGGGACGGAGAAGAAGCCGCCTCACGCCTGTGTGCTCCACGTGGGCAGCCTCTCCCCGGAGGACGAGGACGACGACGACGGGGAGGAGCTCTTGCTGGGACCCACTCAGGGATGATCTCGCGGGCCCCGCCCACCTCACGTGGCAGAATGACCGGACACCAGAGCCAGCCGCCGTTCCCTCTTCTTACTTCCCATCGTGGACCGATCACGAGTTTGGATCCGATTTGGGGGGCTACTATCGGATCCCCAAGTACAACTTTTTTGTTGATTTTGCTTGATTTTGGCGACCTCCTGTATAATAATATTATTCGTTGGTGCGTGAAAAAGATATGAAGAAACGGTGTATCTCTGTTCCTAATTCCCTGGGTTTGGATTTGGGTCCAAGAGTCTGAAGGAAAAATTTTGGTTGCGGGTCTCCATCTCCTCCAAACGCCCCAACTGTTGCTTCTTCTCCCATGCCTTCCGACGTTGCCAACATCGGCATCAGCTTGGACGTACAAAATTTATTGCTTCACCTTTCTTTCTTATATTTGCAATCACATGAATGGTAGAGTTTTCTACTTTGGTAGCTTGAAATTGAAATCTTCATGAACTCTAGTTATTCCAAATCTGTCTTTTCAATTAGCACAGCCAGTATTTTGGAAATCAGCTCGAAATCAAATACCGATTGCCAGATAACTTTCAGTAGCACGCATCATAGTGGTCGCCATTGCCAGATAACAATCAACAAAACCGTGTGAAATTCTGCAAAGCGGCAAAGAATGGTAAAGCACATATTTTATAACAGAATACCATACTGTGGGATTTAATGGTCGTCTGGTTAGTTCGCAATTTTTGTACTTCATATAAATTTTTTCCCAAAATTCTGTTCGTTTCCCCGAAGTTGATAGCAAGGTTCAATGTCTTAAATGATACTGGGCCGCTAAGGATGCGTAAAATATCTGATTCCTATTAGGCTTCAAATGGTTTTCTATAATGTGCCAACGTAGGTATATATCTGCCAAATGCCATGTCTATGAGGATTTCGAAAACATACGAATACAATTTTGACAACAATGATGCAAAATGTAGCAAGATTTTTCGAAAAGGAATCATATTTTTATGAACTGACAAAGATAAGTTTATTTATCTGTTCATTGGCAGAATCTGACTCACACCTCCGAATTGAATTTGCTTCCCTTCTCTTCCCTTTCCATGTTGAGGCAATACTAGTAGTCTAAATCTGTCATGAAGATTCCGTGTGTGAAAACAGCTCATAAAGAGTTGGCTTGCGAACGGCACATGGATGTTGGATTTGGGTCCATCCTTGTTTGAGAGGATCCATTTTCTAGAGTCATCTTCGCTGTAGAGAGTCGAATATCTCAGGATGTCTAAACTTGTCTATATCGTGTGAATTCCTTTATATATCTTTGTTTCTTAGAAAGGGGTGGAAGTTTTCTACTTTGGCGTTCAATTTGTTGTTGTGTGAGAGAGACTGAGAGACTGAGAAAGAGAAATTCTTGTGTGCAAAGAGAGTGGTGATTGTTCAAGTTTGAAGGCTTGAGAAGATCTGTTGTTCACATTTTCACAGTCTATTTCTTGCGGTAAGCTTGTGATTTTTCCCTCTTGTTCGAAAGAAGGTTTTCAGACTAGTTTCTGTTTTCCTTCATTTTCTTGATCTCTTTTATGGTTTGTAACTGTTCTCTTATTGTATTCTCATTGACATGAGGAGATGGATGTTGGGCATGTGCTTTCTTCATGAGTTTAATATATATGCATACAAAGTGTTCGTTGAATCTCCTTGCAGGGGAAGTGTTCCGCACATTTGGGTTTCTCCCCACCAATAGATTGGCCATCATCTCGATGTTAGCCCTTAATTTTATCACCAACGGCTACATGCGAGTGCAACTTTAAGGACGTTGGTCAGAATCCATGTAGAATGAATCGACTTCCACGTATCGATGGTAGAGGTGAACGATTCGGCTTGCGATCCATACTTGTCTAAGTTTATATATATGTCCGTTCACAACTTGGTTGGGTTGTAATAGTGGGAAGCAAATATCCAATTATCAGGAACTTGACTGGCTTACGATTCAACCCTAAAAGAGCACATGTATATTGACCTTATCATAAAGAAATTGAGTAGAAAGAGAGGAGCTCTGTTAGTTTAGCTACGATTTTCTTGTCAATTGCAATGTTAAGAGTAAGATGATCTATCAGATATTTTAGTCGAATTTAAACTTTCTTTAAAAGAACATCCTAAGCTCGTAGATACAAAAAAAAAAAAAAAAAAGACTAATAAAAAACTCATGATTTTACATAAAGTATGTGATTTAGCATATTTGAAAAGATATTTTTTTAAATCTTTTTCTTTGTGGAATGTTCAACAAAAGAGAAATATTAGAGCGAGTTCTGAAAATGGATTCATAGAGTACTTATTGGTAGAACTAGTTTCACTTCGTATATGTATAGCAACCAAAAGGTGCTATTAGGAGTGTCTATACCTTCTGATAAAAAATTTATGACCGTCTAAAAAATGACGAGATTGGTAGTTCATCCAACCTTTTATATATGATTCACAAACATTTTAGTAGAGAACAAGTTTTAGATCGCGTAAGTGACAGTAATTTGTAGGCAGAAAAGTCAGTGGTTCGCAATGTCCCGATTTTAAGATATCACTTCATGTTTTATGTCCAAATAATATCATTTATAACTTCATTTTTGTCAAATACATTATATTGGATGTGTATATCATGTATGATCTTCATTTTGATAACGCATCCCTGAGATATGGCCTACAGGGCAGGGTTTAAGTATATTGTGAGGGCTGTATGATATCTTTGTGTACTGTTTGTGTGTGTGTGTATATATATATATATAACGATTTCATGAGTTTAAAGGGATGTCAATGCATCGAATTCAAATCTGATGTCCGGATGGTCACATATTTGAAATCAAATTTGGATTGAAAATAAAAATGAAGAAAAGTCAATGGCATTATCTGAATCCAAATTCAAATTCCAAAGCTGATTTTCAAATGCACATCTGAATCCCAATCTGACCGTCAAACTGAATTTTAACCACATTATCATGATATGTTTAGAACAGACTTTCAAAATGTATGAACGTTGGATATAACATATTTAAATCCATCCAAACCATATGCCATTTCTTAAATCTGAACTGGAATCTATTTCTTAACATGATGATAATTTTTTTATCTGATCTGATTTGTTGAAGCAGATGTGTTAGATAATAGATCCAAATCGAGCTTATTGACCGGCTGGAAATAGGGCCGGGATTGCGTCAGCGATACACAAGCATGACGAGCGCGAGAGAGAGGACTGGGATTGAAGAGGAGGGAATCTGCAGGCAAGAGTCCAGGAGACCACTTGCCCTTGTACCCACTTGCCTGCAGGCAGTTGCAAATGGCTCAGTTGTGGTGACGATCATAAAAGAAAGAAAGGAAACCCCGACCCCTCATCCCCGTCTGCTTCTGCCCTCCGGCCCACTCTTTGTCGCCGGCCATATATAAGATGGCCCGGACGACAACGGGCGGCCCAGAGGATGAGAGTGGCAGAGGACATAATAAAATCCTTCTCTCCAGCTTGAGGTGCAAAATCTTTTGGGGGCTTCTCGTCGCATTTGGGTTGGAGGCATTTCGCGGCATCTCTGGATAAGGACGCGAGGAAGGAGGAGAGAAAGGGCCCTGGATTCTGTTTTGGCGTCTTGCTCTTTCGTGGTTGCTTTCGCTTCCCCCAATCACTGTGTGGGCTCCCAGTACTGCTCATCATCACTCATACAGTGAACCCAAACCCAATCTGTTGCTCCATGTTTAAAATATATGACCATTGAAATATGCAGAAGATGATGAGATTGTCATGTCGCTTACTACCATTGATAGAGCAAAAAAGATCAACAAGGATTACGATAATAAAAACAACAGCAAATGCTTACATGACCATTCCTGCAATTATTGTTAATTGCCTCTATTATCTTCATTAACCACAATTCTAGTTGAGGAACGTGGAACATCTTAGAGCTGACCACGTCATGCTCATGCATGTGGGTGACTGTGATTATGACAAAGTGTGGAATTTAACAGTTAATGACATCTCAAGCGTTCAATAAGTTTACTGCTCGGTATTAACATCTCGAAATGCCTTCTGGCGGCCTTGCGCTCGATGGTCGAGGTGGTGGACGAGAGAATTTTTGGGGGAAAAGAAAGATCCAACATAGAGTTGCTAGAGTTTTCCCAAACTGCAATGTCCTTAGGAAGGAAGAATTCTTCCTTCGGTTGCTCCTGAAAGTGCTTCATTGGCTTAATTGTTTCAATTTGAAATTATTTTTTGACTCTGTCATGTAGCTGACCGTCAATCGGATCCAATGGAATTCCTCAAAAAAGTGAAGTTTCGCGTGTCATTCCCAAGTCATTGTACGGGTTCACCTATTACCTGGTGTGTCTCTGGTTGACTGATGACTGAGCCAGATGACATGGTCACATGGTCACATTGAAACAATTTTTTTTTTATCAACTTATTTTAGTTAACCAATGGGTACAAAGCTTGGACTAATTGGTAAGTATCAAAGGGATAAAACCAGACCTCTTAAATTTGTTAAAAATATTTTAAATAAAATATGGACCTCCTCGTGCTTTAAATACTAATTCTATGTAAATCATATTTCAATTCATATTATTGTTATAAAAACAATTGACTTTTTTAGTATAAAAAAAAAAAATTGATGTTAGAGAGTAGTACATTTTTTTATTATTTAAAAAAATTGTGAAAAAGGATTTTCACTAAAATCACTCTTAAGATAGTTAGTATCTATAAGATTATTTAGCTTGCAGAAACAATATTTTAATAATTAATTTTAATGGGTTTGGATTTTGTACCTTATACCCAATGGGCTGGTTTTTACCAACTTTCCACAAATCATGCTTTTTGTAAAACATGTGGCTGGCTTTGACACTTTGTAAAATAGTTAAACTTGAAAAAGAGAGATGGTGCTATCCAGTATCAATGTTTCCTGGCTATTCCCTTTCGACAAATCATGTTTTTTGTAAAACATGTGGTTGGGTTAGAAACTTTCTAAAATAGTTTAACTTGAAAAAGAGAGATGGTGCTATCCAGTATCAATGTTTCCTGCCTATTCCCATAATTCCTTTCAGTACCACATTTCATTACTTCAATTCCAATGACGTTCGGACAATCCGTAAAGTTAAAAACTGTTGTTTCTAAAGGTACTGGCTAAAGTTTGACAACTCATCTCCTCATATTTAATATGACCAAAACCCAGTGACATTCAACGCACGCCACCAATTGTCCTGTCCTGGGCGTAACGTAGACACCATGTGATGTGCTTTTCCGGCCCCATTCAGGCTACCTTCGATGAACCTCATATCCATGGATTGGTAAGTCTGCAGAAAACCATTTTCAACTTAGATCTTCTTTGGAAGTGCCCTGCTCCGTTATCATATAAAAAATGGGAACAAGTTAGAGAAGATAATGGGTTTAATGTGGTAGCCGTAAAATCTTCATCTTCACCGCAGAAGGCCGTATCTGTCAAACTTCCAACGCAAGCCTGCTGGGAGAATTAATGAATTACAAATTCAAACGAGCCTCATATTTGGGGAAGTTGATCCTAACAATCAGGTGAAAATCTCGACCTTCATCGAGGGAAAGGGAGGCCATAGCTATCAACCTTGATAGCTGGTTTTAGTATAGGCTTTATTTGTATAATACAAATCTATCCAATGAAGATCTTTAAATTTGATTGTATTTTTATTGCAGAAATGATGCCAATACTTCTTAGATTCTGATTGCAAGTTGGGATATCGATCTCCTTTATGATTGAGGCAATCTCTTGCCTTTTTTGTTGATAATGATTTTCCCTTTAGCTTCGACAGCTTTGCTTGAACATTTTCTCCTTGAGTGCATTAACTTTGCACCTTTTCTATTTACACGGTCTCAAGAAATATTTCGTAGGCATATTTGCAACTTGTTTTGATGACAGAATGAATTCATTGCCAAGTAAGATCTTCTCTCCTCAAAATGGTAGGTCTTAGCAATTCTTCATCCAGATTGAAAGAGAGATCAAAGTAAAAGTGCAGCAAGATTATTGCAGTTGGGAAGAAAATGTTTAAGAGCGCAAGATCATTGTTGTTAGAAGGGAAATCATTATCAGCAAAAGAAGTTAAGAGATTGTCTTAATCGGCAAGACGATTGATGTTCCAACTGGAGATAAAAAGTATTAAGAACAATTCTATATCGAAAGAACATAAAAAGGATATTTGTGGTATAAACAAGCACAGCCTATCAATATCGATAGCTGTTGTAGAACGGGAACGCTATTTGAATTAAAGCTGCTAATTATTCCCATAGTCTTGTCTTGCTTATTCTCCATTTTAACGTATTGTAGCCACCGGATGAAAAGGACTGGCTGTCAAAGGACACTCACAATTTGAATTCCGTAGATATGTTTGAGTTTCATTTTCAAACGATCTGTCCCACACACTCCAGTTCTGAAAATTTTGCCTCCAAACTTATCTTGATTGTGGGTATCTATGGCACTATTGTGATGTCCAATTAGAAAAGGCAACTCTTGACGGCTGTCTTAAATAATGTTCCTCGCTATAATGTACTACAATCATATTTTGCTTCCAAACTAGCACAAATTGTTCCTATATACAAGGGACTTTGGGTTCTAATTACGCTCTCGTGTCGTGTTTCTAAAATCTTTCTTCTAAAATAAGCACTCAACTTACTGATCATTCGAAACAATTGTTTCTTCAGTTGCACTTTTTTTATTCATTTTGGCAAAACAAATCTCTGCAATCTGGCTTGATTTTTAAGTGGTCGTCCCTACTCTTTAGCAAGAATTAATAGGTAAAGAGTTTCTCGACGTCTAACTCGTTGTCACATAAATCCTAATAATTAACGACAAGAGAAAATTATGAAATTAAAAATTTTATGGTTTACTTCTTTTTCCCAAGATTTATCAAAGATCACGAACCGTTCAACAGGCTGCACTCGATATTCAGATGCACCAAACCATGTGTTTGATTAAAGTATGAGGGTTACGTCGTGAGACATGCATCTTTTAACACAGGCCATGAATTCGGTCATTTTCGTCGTCCACGACATTGCCTTGTCTCATCAGTTTGGAAGGAAGGGGCATATATATGTAACTATATACATGTCTCTCAATCAATTAGAAGTTGAAATTGACAATTTAATCAGAGATGGGTCCCCTTCAGATCAAGCATGTGAGGACAAGACCGGCACTGTGGCAGGTTACAGTACCCCGGATAGCGGTCATTTCGTAGGAGAATGACGGAAAACAAAGCAGCAAATTGTCAATTTTAGATGTTCTTAGACCATTAGAGAGCAGATGAAGAAGTCACTTAATTTTAAATTATTTAAAATGAGAAAAGGACAGGAGACGCATCCGACAAGCAGAAAGTCCTTATGAATTAGGGATTCATATATATATATATATATATATATATATATATATATATATATATATATATATATATATATATATATATATATATATATATATATATATATATATATATATATATAAAATTGGGTGGTTAGAAGAGAAGAAGATCTTTTGAAGTCTTAGGAGAACTGAGAAGTGCACTAGAAGCAACAGCTGAAATGAAGTTGGTAGGACACATAAAATAATGATTAAAATGGTAGTTTTGCTAAACCGGAGTCACTTTTTCAACAAAGAAAAAAAGGAAAATAGCAGCGGTAATTTTTAATAACGAAAAGCACAAGTTCATGGACTCAAATAGAAATAATTTTGAAATTTATTTGGCAATAAGGATGTATGTTCAACTTGTGAGTGGCACAGAGTACTCCAGGGGCGATCCTTGAATTTCGAAGGTCGATACGGTGCATATTTTGATACAAAGTTGAAAGTTCTGGTAATTCCTTCCTGCTAGGGGAGGGGGAAATCTCAGACCTTCGGTGAGCCAAAGATCGGATCTGCGTCTAGACACGATGAAGATGAAGGAGAGATCTTCATCATATTCAAAAAAGTGGTATATATAGATAATATCTAAGAAGAAGAAGAAGAAGCTTCCCTCGCTTGACAGGCAACCTTCTCACAAACTTTTCTGAGGCGCATCAAATAATCTGCGTGCACCATCTCAAGCTTTGATTTCAGCGTGATGAGGAGATAATTTCGCAGGCCTGTCGTTTCACCCTGGCCTTGACTTAATATGATAACAATAGTAAACGCTATTAATATCGATAGCGAGAATAAGGTGAAATTATACCAAACCCATCTTTCTTACAAGGATCAATAGTATGTGAAGACAGGAGGACTGAATAAATGCTTTTCTTCCAACTTGAGCTCGAATAAAGTTGGCTTGTCTCCCAAGTTGCAAAATTATCAATAAATGCAGAATAGCACACATAAGGGCCAAGTGCATGTAGGAGGGATGGTGGAAGGCGTAAAGGCGACGATAGAATCTTGGTGTTCTTGAACGAATAGCTGGGGCATTGGCGGGGGGGCCAAACAGCGTGCCACTGTAGGACTCTCTGCATCGATGCTTTATGCGCGGAAGTCGGTCAGTCAGTCTCATTTACTTCCTTGCTGTGGATGCTGCTTTGTCTTTTGTGACAAATCGAGTGTATCTGCAGAGTGATGAGGGAATACAACAACAAAATAAATTATAATTTTAAGAATGAAGGATGCCGGTTGCTTTAAGGGCGTTCCGGCTCAGAATAAGACGAAAATGGAGGGAAGAGAAGAAGAAATGTCATCAATCCCCTTCTCTCCTGTTGTTCAGTTTTGAATCTTCAATGGCTGCCGTTCATTAGGGTTATCGTGGGGATGGGAATAGAATCGAAATGACATGAATCTTGATGTTTGGCGAACCCTATTTTCTTCAGCGAAAATGCACTTGTTCTTGGCCAAAAAAACAAAATTATGGCAAGTGCATAATGTAAGAAAAGGAAAAAGAAACGATATCTTATTAAAAAAAAGACCGGTGGATTGTCCCAGTGAGCGACTGGATCAAGTCTGTTAAGTCCAACATTAATAAATTAGTAGGCAAAGAGTTAAGAAGAGGCGAGTACTGATCATTGGTATCCGTCGTTGTACTTATGCTGCATGAATCTTCAATAACTACTGACATGATGGCGATGCGATCAAAGGCAGTAAGCGAAGCCGGAAGCGTTACTCCGAAAGGCAGTGCCGCTCATGCGAAGAAGCCTAGTCAATCCTCTCCACACCCAAGTTTGGGAGACGCAGATTGTCTATATGTAACTTGATCAAGTTTTGATTCTCCTCACCAATTTCCGTATACACACAGAATTATAGTCCGGTTCCCGTGTTGATTTAATGTTCAATTAAACACAATTCCGTCCCTTCCAATTATATATTTTGTTCGCCATTGTAGAGAGATCACCACTTCAATCTCGAAAGGTTGACAATTGGAATTTTATGTCTCAAATCGGTTTTATGTTTCGTAAACGACATTATGAGTTGGAAAGTATCGAGATTGGTCCAAACATATATTTATATATGAAGAAAAACCGACTGTAGTCCATGCTCATTACGTGAAATCTTGGCCCAACGCTGGTTCACTCATCAAAAGCACCTTCTAAACTGTTGGAAACTCCATAAAATCTGCCGACCCAAATGATTGGTTGATTTCTTTGGTATCTTAAACCTTCTCTTAGTTTTGAAATTCTCATGCCCACAATATTTTTCCCCTTTTTCCATTTCTGTTTCTCCGAGATCTACCTTTTATAGATAATTATTATCCAGCCTTCCATAATTCTCGACAGGGAATCCTCCAAGTTGCAATCTGCGAAAAGAAAAGGGGAAGGAAATGCCATTTCCAGTGGTTCTTTTGAGACGACACCACTTTGAATAATGAAATCCACTTGTTCAAGTTGGCTCATGCTCGGAAAATCTTTTAAAATAACAACTAAAAGAAGAATCCGATGGGCTATATCGTCTCGGTGAAACATCTCAGGTCGGTCCCTTCCGAGACTATTCACGCGGTTTTGGGGATCATTACCCGGTCTGCTGTAGAGTAATTCGTTGTAAAGATGAGTACAGATACCATATAGTCAAGCGGAAAATGGTTTTCGACCGCAGGTAGATGGAGAGCTAGTTAGGTCATCCCACAGAATCAGTGCTCCAGCCGATCCTCTGTGTGAACTGAACTCGACGCCCGCATTTTTCATGAGCGACGTTAACGGAGCTCAGGCGAGGCCACGTTAAGTTAAACCGAGTTCTCTTCAGCATTCATAGCCGATAGGTATAAAATATAAATTATGAGAGGGCTTGATTAGATGGGCGTTTAGATCCTGCTTTTGAGTTCGCTATACGTGTGAAGAGTTCATCTGCTGGAGGATGTGGATAACTCGGGCCAGCCGCTCAGCAAGCTCTTTATTCGGACTCGCAATAAATAACAGACTTGGCCCGTGATGCATGGATTGAAAACTTTGAGCCGGAGACTGATGGGCTGTCAGGATGAGGGTGGACCGAGATCGCTTGACTTAGAGTTTGGTGAACGTGATGAGTGGAGCCGGGAATGCGCCGAAAGGACGTCCGAAATACCATCAAACGAATGGGACCGGTGGACTCTAATGTGTCGAAGTGTTTGTTAGAACTTCTTCATTTCAAGAGCAGGAAGCAACCGGAACGGAACATTGAAGACGCATCCTTAATTAGTTGTATGGATCGGGGGGCGAAACGAGCAATCTCATCATGCTTGTATTTTTTAACTTGTAGAGAAAAAAGGAAGGACGATAACAAAAAGACAAGAGTACTGAGAGCACTCAATGCATCTGCCAAAGATGGGGTATGAATTTGAAAACAGTGCGCTCATGACCATCCACGTTTAGCTTTTTTGCCGCTTCTGATCCCACGTTTCTCTGAATCCTTCGGAAATTATTGTACCCCTTCCCAGCCCCGTCTTTGTTCTTTCTTCTTCTTGTTTTTCTTTTCCTCTCGGGAGTCTCCCTCACACACCTGGCTCATAATGAACCCTGCACCATTCCTTTTCCCTATATAGCCACATCTACTGCCTCCCTCCCCCTCGATTCTCTCTCTCTCTTCTCTCTTCCTTTCTTTGCCTATGAAATGGTGGTGGCAGAAGTTAGGAGGAGGAAGAAGACTAGGGGTTTGCCGAGAGAAGGTAGCGACAGGGAGAACCCCTTTAATCGTCTGCCGGACGAGTGCATCGCGGAGATATTCAGCTACAACCCCGACCCTACGGATCGATGGCTGTGTGCCGCCGTGTGCAAGAAGTTTCTGCTACTGCAAGCTCACATGAAGATATCGGATTTCAAGGTGAAGGAGTCGGCCAACCAGTCCGGCGCGGGCGACCGAATGAAGAGATGCTTAGAGGGGAGCAAAGCCATGGACACGAGGCTGGCCGCCATGGCCGTCTGCAAGTGGGCGAAGGGGATCGTCGGCGATCTGAGCATCAGGGGGGATTTCCTTGTCCGGAAGGGGACGTCGTACTCGACTCGAATGCCGCATGGGGTGACGGATTGTGGCCTCGACATC
Source organism: Nymphaea thermarum (assembly GCA_011799765.1). NCBI lineage: Eukaryota > Viridiplantae > Streptophyta > Magnoliopsida > Nymphaeales > Nymphaeaceae > Nymphaea > Nymphaea thermarum. The sequence continues at coordinate 349,473 of JAANDH010000436.1, forward strand.
GTCGGTTCCGGCTTCCCTTGCCTCAAGTCGCTCGCCCTCTGGGGTTGTCTCTACATAACCAACAAAGGGCTCGTGTGCGTGTCCAGAGGATGCGCTCTCTTGGAGAAACTCGATCTGTGCGAGTGCCCCTTGATCACGGACGAGGGGATGGTGGCGGTGGCCAGAGGGCTGAGGAAGCTGACCACACTGAGCGTCGAGTCCTGCCGAAACATCGGGAACAGCAGCCTCAAGGCTTTCGGGGCCTACACTCCCACCCTCCATTCCATCACCGTGAAGGGCTGCCGGCTCGTTGGCGACGAAGGCGTGTTCGCGATTCTCGCAGGGCTACCGAATCTCAAGAGGCTCAAGCTCGCACAGCTTCGCGCGAATCTTCGCGCTGTGCTGGTCTTAGTGAGGCACTGCAGGGCCCTCGCCTCGCTCTCTCTCGAAGGTTACTCCTTCGACGCTGCAGCCCAGAATGCCAGCGGCGCCAAGGAGGAGAACGAAGGTGTTGCTTTCCTCGACTCTCCTGACTTGCGGAGCTTGGCCAGGTTTAGGCCCGTCGGAATGGAGTGCTCCAATCTGAAGAGCGTATCCATTAGCGGGAGCTGGGCATTGAACGACGAGGGTCTAGTGGCAATAGGTCGAGGCGTAGGTGCATTAGAGAAGTTTGCTCTGGAGGCGTGCCACCGGGTTTCTTTCAGTGGGTTGGTGGAGTTCCTTTCTGGGTATGCCAAAAACCTCAAGAGCCTCTCGCTGACAAGATGCAACGCCATTGTAGAGACGAGCAGATCGTGGGCAGGTTTAAACTCGCCACCCTCCTGCAATAAACTGGAAACCCTAATGGTGGAATGCTGCGTTTTGCTAGGGGACGCTTTCCTGGGTTGGATAGGAAGTGTTTGCTCAAACCTACGCGAAGTGGAGTTCATTGGCCTGGAGGAAGTGTCGGATGGAGGTCTTGCCAGCCTACTGATGATGGGCTCCGGTCTGGAAGTCCGCCCCATTGAGAGGGTGACTTTAAATGGCTGTACAGGCATAACTGATTCCTCCATTTCTGAGATATGTCGTTGCTTCGGTCCACAGCTGAAGTCACTGAGCCTTGGTGACTGCCCGAGGCTGAGTGGCCATTGTCTGCGGGTGATTGCCTTCTACTGCACGGAGTTGAGGGATTTAGACGTTTCAGGCGGCACCATTACGGATGCAGACTTGGCTCATCTCCACAAAATGTTGTGGCTGACGACGTTGAACCTAAGGAACTGCCCCGGATTGAGCCAGAAGGCGATCGACTCCTTCGAGTTGAGCCATTTTGAATGCGACCTAGTTTGTTAGACGGTTGATTAGTGTCGCAGTCTTTACGAAATGAAAGTACAGCACGTTGTAGAATGAGTTCATGTACAGAGAGAGCCGTAGCCTTTTCTTGATGCGGGATAGACATAAAACGATTTCTGCACATTTGTTCCCTACTTAATGTCTTGTCTTCGCTGTTTTTCTGCTTAATCCTTCATTTATATTTGTGGTTGGGCAGTGACCTAAGGATAATCGTGCAATGCAGAGCAGAAAGTTATAAGTACAATACTCATTTGCTGGGAGCTGTGGAGAGGAAACAGAGACCCGCATTTGCTTTTGCGCTCTCACATAAAATATTAGCTTACATATGTTTCCTTATTAAAAATATATATATATATATATATATATATATATATATATTTTGTGGCCGTTAGCTTAAACAATCATTCTTCACAAAGTTTGCCGGGATTAAGGGGTCATCATCACTTAAACTGGCCTACTACTTTTCTTCTTTCGTTCTCGAAAGACGACCGGAAACCAGGACTGTCAAATTAACTACTGCTTCGGGGGTTGTGAAAGTTTCCTGTAAATCTCTTGTCTTTTTCCCCACACCATTGAATGGACATGAGTTCTTTACGTGGCCCGTAGCCCGGCACGCAACCTGTACTTGAAGTTTTCTGAACTTGAGGTTGAGGGGGAAGACGATGAGTTATCCGCACGAGACTTGTACTTTCACAGACCAAGGCTCACAGCACTACATATTTCATCCTGGAGACCACATAAGGCCCGCGGCTACATTCCCACTTCTTGGTTCCAAACCAGCCGATCAGTCGCCAATGAGGCTACTTAGAACTCACTTATAAATTGGTGGTTCGGTCACTTCAAAAAGTTTGAAGGCGATCATGAGCTCAACTTTTTAGTGTCAGTTAAACTTTCTTTTAACTAAGAAAGTTTGAGTCGAGATCATTTTTGGACTTGTTAATACGGAGTCAGCTAATCCTCTTGCTCGCTTATACTCGGGTTGAAAAAAAAAAAAGAAAGAAAAGAAAAGCACAGTCGAGCAGAACAATTAAATTGAAGGTACCATTTTTCCAAAAAGCAAACAGATATTTTTCTTTCAAAATTCCGGAAAACTCTTGCATATCAGGAAATGATAAATTTTAAAAGCGAGGTTCGTGTCACGTAGCTATCTCCAAAAAGAAAAATACGGAGCGCAGCAACATGTGGCGACTGTTTTCTGTAATATAAACGATCAAAAATTTGCTTAAACGGCTACAGTTAACCAGTTGGTGTATTTCGAGTGCACGCAATGGTCTCCCAAACGACGGAAATTCAAGTTTGGCGGATAGTAGGAGGGCCTTCGCTTCATTTATTACGATGCAGAGGAGCCACAAATGGGCTGAGATATGTCGACTCATTTGTCCCTTTCTACCCCAACGTTTGGTCTGCAAGTGGCCTCACATTCCTGTCATCTTCATTGGCCTCCCCCACACTAAACAGCCTTACTTTTCTCTCTACAACAACTTGGCCCATTATCATACCCAACTTAGGCCTCCGGTCTGCTGCACACCTTTGGAAACTTCAGTTTGACATTAAAAAGGCTGGAAACGAAAATAACCGATAACTTAACAATCCACTTTATAAGTTCCTCAAAATTTTTTACAATTCTCGATTCCGGACTAAACTTCATGAATGTGGGACCATATGTTTGAGTGTTTAATAAGCTTTCGTACCACCACTGCAACGGTTCAGCAAATGTAAACTCATCCTCCAAAAAAGTTTTGGTTTCATCTAAAAAAAACTCTGAACCAAAACAATCGATCAGTTAAAAAATCTTTTTTTTTTCTCACAATCAATAATATGAAAGTAAACTTTAACAATGAAAGTAAACTTTAACAATGTATCATTCAAATATATATATATATATATATATATATATATATATATATATATATATATAATATGTGAGTGTGGGTATCATTTGACTGTAAAAAAGTGTCCCTTCTCTTTGACCAAGTAGTTTTGACGTGCCTGATACGCTGGTGAGCATATGATACATCTCATTAACGGAAAAATATCTATTTCCATCCACAAATTCATTGTTCATATTTCTTATTTATCGTGTTAGATTTTAAAAAGTGGGAAGGTTACAATTAAGATGAACTCTCAAGGGAAAAAAAAAAAAAACAACTGTTGGTAAAAACCATCTTTGACTTTTTTACGCTAATTAAATATTGTAGAACCGCCATGGAATACTTAAGTTGCATAATTTCTTTGATTTTCAATACCACATCTCTAATGAATAATACAAAATTCAAGAAGCTTGAATGATGAATAAACCATAACAGCGTATGACCTCTATGGGCCGTATTCCATAAATATGTTTCAAGAAGCTAAGGTAAATTAATTATGTGACACTATGTTTTGATGTTATATTAATATATCTCAATCTTTAGGACAATTTCATGAAATACTATGTTATTGTTCTTGTTGACAAACTTCCACTTTGATTGCGAAAAATTATTATGATCACCTTCAAATGAGGTTGATTTGGGTTTTTAATATATGGATTACCTGCTAATAAAAATCTAGCTTTGTTCAAGTGAACTTAATTGTAAAAAGGTTCCAACTTTGCTTTTGAAATCGGTTGGATGATTCATCAATCATCAAGATATTATTTATTTAATTTGAATTCGATCCAAGTTATCGCTAAGTTGTAATTTTTTCATAAAAGAACCCTTGAGAACTTTAAAATATGATCTATTTTGAAAAGCAAAACCGGCAACATCAAGTCATTTCATTTTAGCGCTATTAAAACAACCAGTCGAATTTGTTAATTTCACATCAATATCGGAAAATGTCTACCTCCATTGGAGCGGTCAGAAAAAATAACGAGTTTGAACGACGTATAAACAAACAATATAAACATTATTTTGACCGTTTTGTAATCTCATTTATAGTCGCTATAACTTTTTCTTGGCCTTGCAGATTCAGCTCATACTAATTGATATAATTCTATTTAATTTGTCCATGTCATTCTTCACAATTAATTATTTCAATTAATTTGTCAATAAATCTTCACAACCGACACAAAAATAAACTAAGAAATATTCATTGTTAGTGTTACCCATTTTTTAAGTAAATATCTTGATCAAAACTCTGTCTTGGTAATTTTTGAGCAATACAAGTTCAATTTGGAAGAACTTTAGTAGCTTATGAAAAAGAGTATTTGACCCTATTTTCTTATTTCTTTAGTCTTTCCTTCTCTGGAAATTCAATTGCAACAGAACTTATATATTTCTTTGCATCCTTTTGTTGAACTTTATAAAGCATCCTCAATAAAATCAATATCTCTACTTATGACTATCTTCTTATCCCTACGCACTGAATCATATTTGGTTTATAAAGCATCCTTTTTTATTTATCACATGATCTATAGTGTAACTTTAATAAAAAAATGCTTGTATGCCTTATACATATAGAAAGTATCAGCTTAACTATTGGGTTACAAAACTATTATGCTTCTTAAAGTTCAGCTGTAAGTCACTTCTTTTTTTAACGTTTGACAGATATTAGAAACATAAACCAGACGAGCAATTACAACATTCGAGTAATATATTTTTGAGCTATCACATATATTTCTTGTTATGCTGTGAATTTGTTTGGTTTTTCATTTTCGTAATCCACTTTCGAAGCATGTAAGCCATCCTGGATTGACAAAACAATATATGTCCTTCGGAAAATAAGTTGTCAAATTATGTAACTAGTAATCACCACTTCCATCTAACCTTAATATCATTCAGTTGTTTACAAAAACATCGGTTCATTTGAAAATTTAAAAACAAAAAACAAAAAAACTTGTTGCTTCACGATTAGAAAATGGCCTCAACATTAATCGTTCCTTATATATATGATCTCAAAGCACTTCTTTGCACGCGGTTTTCGATATTCTACTATATAACATTTCAAGATGATGTTTCCCAAGAATACATCACTTGAAGTATTCATAAAGATGATCAAATAAGGGCAACCTTTCATCATATTTGATTTATACAGACATTTATGAAAACCATGATTATTAAGGTATTCATGACTTAGGTGGCACAACTAAGATTAATTCGCTTGGATGCATGCATCAAATTAGCATCTTAACCTTCGTAGTAAAAAACATGTGCATATTTTTATATTGTCATTTACTTTTTAATGTACTTGATTTGATAATTAAATTATTATTTTTAAAAGTTCATGTTCGAACTAAACTCTCCGTTGGATACTATATCATCTTTCAAGAGGTGACCCCGTTTTAAAAATTGTCCTTTGTCTTTGGAACTTTTTGAACATCAGGAATGAGGTTATGCTTGTTGCTTTTCAATTGATCAATCAAAATGTTATTTTCTCGTCTCTCAATTATTTGCACTTTCTCGCTCATGATCTCATCAAATTTAACTAGTAACTCATTCTTTCATGCACGTTCGCAAGCGCTAATCAAAATTATAATTTTGAACGTTGGGATCGATTTTTTTTTAATACTAACTAAACATCCGGCGTTTTCATTTTTCTTTGTAAAATATTCTGCATTTTCCTATTTCTATTAACGTCTCGAACTCTTAATCGGCTCTAATGAAATCGTATTACTTAAGATTAAAGTATCGAATATTAGAGCAATCATACATTGCTGATTAAAATAATTATAATATGATCTTCCCCGTACTTTTTCCTTTTTGTCGATCGCTTTGTTTTTTCTAACCTTGCTTTTTAAATTCATGGCCTTTTGCGTCTTTGTAGGTGATCGTACTTCACGTACAATGCATGTTTCAAATGGAGCTTTAGCTTTCTTGCAGATCTTTCGTCCTCTTCTTTAACTAATTTCAATTGCTAGCTATCTGCAACAGTGAGATTCCGAAGAAATTAGAAAGTTGTAAAGTTTGATATTAAGATTGCATCATAAGCTTCGGGTCCACATAAGCCTTTTTCATGGTTAATCACGCACGAAGATCTGAAAGTAATTGTTCGCCAAGTTTGTTGTCAAGTGAGCGACAAAATACTGTTTTGCCCACAATCTAACAAAACTCAAAGACAAAATACTTTGTCTTTAACATTCATCTAACTGAAATGCATTTTTAAACTTAAGTATGTGTCATACAACACGTTGGAGCGCTGGGCTTATCTCTAATCATTCGGAATATAATTGCATTTGATGGGAATGTAGTTTATCATATATGCATAAGAGCTGTTTATCTAAGGAAAGTATATAAATTTCTTATGTTAATAATAATAAAATAAGAAATAAAACTTTTAGTTTTTCCAACTTCTGATGGCACGTGGAGAATGCAAGTTTTTTAATGTCAACAATAAATTTGAGGGGTAGTCAAAAGAAGAAAGGTGTGCTAAGGTAACGCAAGTGAAGAAATGGTTCATACTAACAAAGTACCTTTTGAGCAAAAACTCAGTCACATATGGCGGGGCACCAATGAACTCCAATTTTCTCTCCAAATTTCTGTTTTATGGCATGCGATGTTTCACCGGTCAATAACGCTCGGTATGCTTTCGAAAACATCCAGAACCGGAATAGTGTGGCTGGCATTCCATCAATCTGCTCAAAAAACTACGGCAAATTCATGAAACTGCAAAAAATGCCTCCTAAGGTGTGTTTGGTGGTGAACTAAAAATTCTGATGCCTCGTATGAATGTCCATGGATCGGAGGATCTATCCGGCTTGAGTCAATGCTTAGATCCGAGCATTCACAACTACGAAAGGTAATTGGAAAAAGAAGAAAGAATACTCCCTCCTACTAAGGCTTGGCTTTGGTCCAGTTAATAGATAACATAATCACCAGCCTGCCATCAGAAATTTTATATATATATATCATGGGCATCAACTGAATGCATATATAATGCGTTCTTTGATCAAAATTGGACATCGAAGAAAAATTGTTTTCATCCATTATAAGAAGATAAATATGTATAAGTAACATGGTTTTCTACGTTTGACATTATGTCATTGTAAGAAATCATGAGTTTTTAACCCATCAGATTTTGAGTCATTATGAGTGGTTGGTCTCTGCTAAAAATAAAATTTTATATTTACTATTTTACTTAAGAAATATGTGGTTCAAAAGTTCTTCTTTGTCAAACAGATGTATAAATCACGTTTAAAACAAGGCATGGAATCTAGGAGCGCAGAAAATTAAAAACCCTCTCTAGTGAAATCGATTAAACTTGTTAAATGACAATTGGCCGCAACCCTCGGCTCTAATAAAAAAAAAAAAACTGTATGTGAGTTAAAGTTACAAATTTTGTTTTCTTTTGTGTCTTTTTCGTTGGACTATATAATAAAATTGATTGCACTCGCCGTGATTACAGAATCTAGCTACTGTTTCATGAAGCTGTGTTTGGAAGAAAAAGTTTATGTGAGTTGAAAGGATCCATTATTAGGTATAGCAGCACTTTTGTGAAGGCCAGCTTTGTTCTCTCGACTTTCTTAAGTCGAAGTCTGCATTGGAGAGCATGATTATCGCTTCTTTTCGCTCTTTCTGTCACTCCATCACAAAAGTTCCGACTATGTAAAGCTTTAGCTGGGGGCGCTGGGAGCTTATGCTTTCCAGATATCACATGGCTGGAACCTAATTTGGTAGGTGGCAGCAGTGTCACGGACGAGAAGCCCACGTCTGTGTGTGCCCGTCAGTCGCGGCGCTCATCTGCCTGGTTTTGCAGCAAGATCCAGCACAAAACGATCAGCTACCTACCGGCCTATATTTTACGGGCTAATGGGATGGTGCAGCATTGGTGTATCTGTCTGTGAATTGCCTAACTTATGGGGGATCATGATGGGCTTAACCCCACTCTTTTTTGGCTCATAGACCTGACAGACCTGATCAAAGTTCAGTCCACCCTAGGCCCGGTGCTATTAATTGGTGAAGCTGCCTAATTAGTCGAGCCTATCTCGTCAGTGGGTCAATCAAGAGTCTCGAATTCAGGTCAGACTGACCAAGCAAGGCCCACTTGTCCCGCTGTTGTCGTAGGGAATCTACTTTGTTTTGTATGGAGCACACTTTCACTTCTTGATATAGTGCTTTTCACCTCTGTTCATCTGAGTTGAGGTACCTCTTGGAGCCAAACAAAGATCAAAGTTTCTAGCCACGATCACGATTTCTGTGCCAAGCAAAGCTTTTACATGGATAGGACGTATGTTTTCAAATAACCAATCTTTGTTCATCGAAGACATGATATAACTTGAGGAAATTATTAAAAGTGATCCGTCGGTATCTCAATGGAAAGCAGCGAAAAAGCTCGAGCAAATTACCACTACACTACCACTTAAGTCATCGATCGGCATTGGGAGCAATCTGCTGCATGACACTAACGCGTATGAGTGCTATTTCGAACCACCAAAGTGAGCAATGGACTACCAAGTTTTGCTTTCCCTGACAATGACATTTATGAATGCAATGAACAGGGTAAGACGGTGGCAGTAAAAAGTGGAAGCTCATTTTTTGCCACCATGCTCGTTAGATGTAAACGAACGAAAAAGGCGTTTGATAACATGGACCACTGTATTATTATGGACGGGCAGCAGGACCTGCAAGTTGCAGATGACAGATCATTTTCAGCAACGAGTGAGTAACCAGTCCGTCAATAACGCCAGAGTTTACACAAAAATGATTGCGTACTCGAGCAACCACCCTGAGTAAAATCTGCATCTGCATGTCAGCCTACATCTTCTTCAACATACTCACATACACAAGGGGCCAGGAGATTCCCCTACAGAGGCTTCGGACCAAGAAGTTAGTCCTTCAATGGCACATGCAAACAGAGAGAGCCACCCAAGCAGCTGACAAAGGAAAGCACACTGCAACTGTACTCGGTCCTTTACATCTCCTGCCGCCCGAAGCCAAGCTTCATCACCTGTGAATTGCGGACGACCAAACAGTCCCATGCAACAGTAGCAAAACGTGGACCACACCCCTTTCTCCCGGTGCTTGCTGCTGCTCTCCTTCTCCTCATCTTCCTGCGCGCGTTACCACCTTCTCTAAGAAAGCCTCTTCGAGAAACCCTAATCTGAGATCAACAGAGAGGAAGTCAACACGTTTCGATTTCCACAAAAGAACTGTTAACTAGTGTTTCCATGTACGACAGCACGATTCTCCTCGTTTTTTCCTCCTCTCAGAGACGCCCTTTATTGCTGCACGTTTAAAGTTGAAGTTAAACATGGGGAGGAGCAATATCACTCGAAAAGGTTTCCTGATCAACTGACCATCATCGTTTTCAACACCTCCCTCCCTCTCTCTCTCTCTCTCTCTCTCTCTCTCTCTCTCTCTCTCTCTCTCTCTCTCTCTCATATTGATTTAGATTCCTTCATGACAGTCGCAAAATAAGGGAAACTTTCGAGAAAGAAAATTTCACCCAACAGCATCGGAAGAGTCAAAAGAGTCCAAAAAACGGGCTTTCAAATTCTGATTCTCGTCAACATAGAACCAAAGATGGCTTCCACTGAGTCACCTTCTTTTCTTGCTTTTGGTACCATGCAAGGTAAAAGGCGATGGCAAATAAATGCCGCATTAATGCATGGACAGCGACCAAGAATCGATAACGTAGCGGGCCAGCTTCCGCGCTAGTGCGCAGCTTGGGGACCAAAGAGCTCCCGTGGCCTCCTCCCCCCATCTTCCGTCCATGTGGCTCCTCACATGGTCACCATGATAAAGATGCTCTCAACCATGCACATCAAATCTCCTTTTCCCCACTTTTCATGCCCACTTCCAGCCGACTTTGCGCGCATTAGATAAAGATCAGTGTAATGAGCAAAGTGAGATGCCTAAACAGTGAAGCAGAAGTTGTTAAGAAGCTCAGAAACGATAAGGACACTGCTTGAATTAGCCCGTGTGGGTATAGATGTACAGTTGTGGCTCGGTGTCTGCTTGGCTATAAGTGCAAGGATACCTATGTATGTTCTGCATAGGAGATTTTCTAGATGCCAAGAAATGCACCATGAAGAAGCTAGGAATAACCTAGAAAAAAGAGAAGCATAAGGCGGACCAGTATATTAAGTGAATGAGCGCGCGTGTGCTTGATGCAGCACAGCATAAACATGAACATACATGATCATAGAAATCAACCAACAAGTGAAATACGAATGCATGTGCTTGTGCTTCAGGCAGCAAGGATGTAAACCTGGACATACACGAAAATAGAAAGCAAGCCCCAATGCCGCTTTTACTGGTTGTGGGGTGGTTTAAACATAATGCACAGCCATCCAAAATAATTCAGATCAGATTCTCCTCTTCTTCTTCTCTCTGCTAAAGAAGACAGCTGTTTGACCGTACCGTTGAATCAAAAAGAAAATGATAAGTGGAAGCGAAAACGATACCAAGATCATGCACCCCTAGTAACCTTCTTTATATCAACAAGGGAGCCAACTAGCTACTTCATGCCAAAGAATCATCATATTCTGGTTCAAACTTTGGCACAGTTTTCACCACACTATCATAAACGAACAAAGGAATATAGACGCTGATTTGGAGACATCACAGAAATAGAATGTGAACCATTGAAGATGACAAGACCCCAAAGGCTCCAACAAATAATTCACTTACCTAAAACGTGAACATCTGCAGAACACAACCAGAAAATGTAACCGATCACCTGATCCCTCGTTCACAAGGAAAATAAATAAGTAGGCTTCATCAACAGAGCGTGAAGGGACTCCATCCGGTCTTGTACAGAGGAAATAAAGCAAGAAAACAATCACCTCACTGTACATCTTCTTGGAAAACGTTAGGTGATGGAAGCAATCTTATTGGGGGAACGCTTTTGCGACGCCACAAATATCAGAGGAAGATCAGCAGATCCTGAAGATATAGATCTAGATGCGATGTTAAAAAACGATCCTTGCATCAAAGAAAATCTGTCATGTCATACCTCTTACATCAACAACTTAGCAAATAGATAGTGGGATCTACAACCGGGACTCATATCAGAAAGTATTATTCTAAACAAAGCAATACAAACGAGAAATAAAACTTGCAAAAGGATGAAATTTGTTTTCCTCGAAAAAGAAAAGAACTGATCATGTCAGGGTGAATCAATAGATCGTGAAAGAAACGGCGATAAAACGTGCACACAGGACGATAAACTGGTTTTTGCATCAAAGAAATAAGATCTATCCTATCATGACAAAACTTTTACCTACATCATTGCACCAATCTCGGCATTGCATAAACTTCAGGTCTCTCACCATCATTTCTCCTGTCAAATAGAGAGCTAAAAGAAAGACAGTAGGAACATGAAAATAAAAACGAAAAATGGCGACAAACCTTTGCTGTATTATATATCGCGAGTGATGGGTGTGTTGAAGGGGCATGGCGTTGACGGGGAGTAGGATTTGGGGGGAATGAAGCCTGGTCCGAGAACGGCCGCACGAGAAAACAACACCGGTACCAGAGAAAAAGAGAAGAAGAGGAATCCGGTTTGTTTTCCATACACGTGAGAGCGGCCTCGAGCCAGACAACATTCCCCACAAACACAAAAAAACCTCCCAAAAGTTGCGCTTAAAAGTTTAGGGTTTCTTCCGAAGTTCTCGCTGCAAAAAGGCTTCCCCCTTCCCTCCTGCGACGGAATGATGAGCACCATCATCACGATATGAATGAAACGAGTGATGACGCCGCAGGGCGGGAGGAGGGTCGGGGGAAGAGGGACCTGGAAACCGAGGACTCGCAAGGCAGGATATAGAAAGAGAAAGGTAGGGGAGAGGTGGTGGACCGGTGGTGGCCGGGGAAGGTAACAAGAGAGAGAGAGAGGGGTAGAAATTGGCATCTCACGTCCCGAGAGAAATGACGAAAAAGGATAAAGGGCCAAGTGCTGTTTACCACAACCCTTTCTATATCTCTGCTCTTTTGGCCTAGAAACACACACACACACACACGTGATCCCCTTCCCTCCCTCCCTTCGTCTACTGCCTGTGAAGAAACCCTAAGGCGTCCTTGGGTTCCTAAACAGCCTGTACCTTGCCCACCAAATTACCTTGACGGCCTCCACCGACCTGCCTAACCTCAACCTTTTTTATCTATCAGTGCTGGTGAAGGACTGGTCTATGGAAACCCTCCCTCCACGTGCAGACGCTTCCAAAAGATACAAATTATAAAAGTATGATGACTCTCTCTGAGGGAGAGTGAGGGAGCCCTTTAATTTGGTGCGGAGTGGTTGAATTCTTGAATTAAATTCCGGCCTCTTCGTCTCAACGGGGAAAAAGAAAAGGAAGAGCAGAAAAATCTTCGCTCGTCTGACTGCTGCTTTCCTCGGTCAGCGCGTTCTCTCTTCTCTTCCCCACTCTTGTCTTCTGCCTTTCGCCTTCCCCTTCCCCCTCCCCCTTCAATTAGGATGGATGCAGTCTGTCATTTGCCGCATTAATAATTGCACAAGTCGAACTACATATATATATGTAACTGAATCGATAGCTCTTTTCATTGTTTTTTAGTGATGTTTGAGGCAGGAAAGGGAGTAATCCTCAAATATTGTATACATATGGAACTAAGAAAACGGAAAAAAACAATAGAACATAAAGAAACTCCTTTGACAATAGAAAGGGGTGGGCTGTGATTCATTTCTTTGAATGAGAGGGAGAGAGGCCTTCATTTACTACTGTCACTGCCATGAAAGCGGAAAGAAAGAAAGGATCGTGTGTGTTTGCGTCAAAGTCTAATCTAATGAAGGAGGTTGTTTTCCATATCCGACAAACGAGAAAATGGAAAGGCCTAAGCAACCTTGGTATTCTTGCAATTGCTCGAATTCCCGAACGATCCGCTCGTCAATTCCCAACTCTACGCCACTGTGCCTCCAGTCAGCAAGCTGCGTTTTCCTGTCAGACTTTTTGGGGAAAAGGTAAAGCAGTTATTTCTTTTTGTGCACGAAATTCTACAAATTTGGTGGTGAGAAGAATGACTTGCATCTCCTTGGATTTTTTCCGGGCTTCGAAAGAAGTTTGTAATTGCACAAGAACCGCATCATTGTGTTTTAGAAACTTATCTTTCGGGTTCCGTTCAAAATGTCGACGGTAGCATGTGCTCCCCATGGTTCATAAGCGGTGAGAAGATGGGTTTCTAACTGAAGCCCATGAATTTTAAATAATTTTGTGACCTTTTGTTCTCATAAAATCGTATTCATGCATTCCATATGCTCGTTCAAAAGCACATCCCGTATTGTTAATAACACTTTTTAAAAATCCATTTCTTTATGTTATTAGTCGATTGCATTCACACAATCTATTATGGCCGGATTATTCCAAAGATCGATAATGTAAACATTGCAGGTGTGGGAAGAGAGACAGAGATGGAGGAGTCAATAGACTTCGATGGGACCAACCGGCCACACCGACGGTGGTCAATTTACCCATAATGTGGTCATAATTTTGACGTACAACAGCTTAACCATAAGAACATATAAACTTGAAGGATTAAACCACTTTCTCAGTTCATAGAACCAGCTGCAAGTTACTACATTTTGCTAACTGCTAAATAAGATGTCATGGATGTGCGACTCGCGCGTTTACTGAAAAAGGCATCCAGTTGTTTCACTAAAATTCTCCCTTTTAGTTCCCACTCTCCCCATCTAGAGCACAATTTTCAGGAATTGAATTGATCTCCGAAAGATCGTTTTTGAGCTCCTAAATTTCTTAGTCCCCCGTGAAAACCTGCTAATCACGCAGATCTCGAGGAATCGAATAAATTTCAAGGTCAGATTCCTAAATATCACATAAATAATAAATAAATAAATAGTGTGGACCTAACATATCTCTGCTCAGGAGCTTGCTGCATTTACTAAGAATCGCATCTTCGACCATGCCATTCCCCAACACATATACAACTGGACATGTGAAAATTCTGAATACGCAGCTCTGAGTTGTTGATTCTGTACTTTTGCTTTGAAACCCGCTTTCTTTTTCTAGAAAAACCGCTCCCCCCTTACAGATTCATAACATTTATAAGAAAGGAAGATGGCGTCGAAGGGAAATCCATAGTTGGCCTGACTAAATCATGACCAATCTATACATTTTTCTGTATAAACGTATATTCTCAATCCTGACAACTAAATACATGCACGTCTGCAGCAAGTACCGCATTTTAGTTAAGCCAAAATTCTTATATATGCATTATGCATTTCTTCTTTTTTTATCTGCCAATGATCTTTGGAATGTAAGTTGGATCACATATCCGTCATAATTTGAGGATTATGAAGACAATTTATGGGTCATGCAAAATTTATTACAGCATACATTGCATTAAAATTCTATTTTTAAATTCAAATTAAAAGTTGGTCGTCCATCTTTGTCCAGCTACCTTTTCTGGGGGATACAATTTTTGTTATAATAATGGATGAATTATCCTATTAAATTCATTAATGCGCTTGAATTGGTATTTCATGACACTTTCAACAACATTGCATTTATTTACATTTATAGTTGTTTATTTATTTATGCGCATTTCTATGCTTCAAGGAGATAATTTTTTATCTCTCTCATTTCTAAGTATTAAGTACTTTTAACGTATGAATTTTATTGGCACTTTTAACATACTTATGGATGTCAGAAATTCCAAATCCGGTTCATTCACCTTCTTAAATGATCCCCAATGGATTGATGTGCCATGAACATATTGTTTGCAGCTTTCAACTTATCAAACATCGAATGAATTATGAGAAAGATATATGGCTCCAGGTCCCTCTCTCTCTCTCTCCCTCTCTCTCTCTGAGGAAGCATGGAAGTTTGGAGGGGCACAAAAATGTCCTACCTGCAAAACTAGAGAAGGTTGTCCTCATTATACAATGGCCATCGTCCTTTCCCATTGTTTTCTTTCTTTGCCTGGGTGATTCGTCGCCTCGGAAATCAGGTAAAAAAAGACAAAGAAAGGAAAAACGGTACAGCGCCACCACCATCACTTCTTTTGTGCCTTCCTCTTTGTTTTTTTTTTCTTTTTTTTCCTCTCTCCCCTCCTGCCTGTTCCTCCTTTATTAGCTGCTATTATGATTTATGAACCCGTCCCAATGTTGTGTCACTCGTTGCATTTAATTTCCATGGCCTTCCGTTGAAGTTCGGGTCCAGAGAGCAGGCTCAGTTTCAGACTCAGGCTCAGGCTGCTTAATTGGCGAACCGCCAACCGTCTGGGTTCATGCTGCAAAAGGCTCAGGAGCAGCGGAAACGATGGCTGCTGAAGCACTGGTCCAGGTGCATCAGCCAACAGCCCCCTCACCATGTCTCTGTCTCCACGAGACGCTCCAAATTGCACAACTCCCCTCCTATTGTCAACCAATTTCACGTTGGATTCATATCAGTTTCTTTTTTTCTAACCCCCAGTGTCTTCTTCCTCTGTCTTAAGTCGATTACTTTTCTGGGCAATCGTATCATTTAATCGTCGAATGCGTGTGTTGCATGCAATTTAGTATAGGCCGGTGGTTGTAACTTTTGAAAAGATTCAATCAACCACCGAACCAACACCAAAAGGCTTTATAAAAAGCTTCTTCATCTGTTCGATCATCTCAGCCAGACGAGACGGAGCGACCTCGAAATCATATTGAAGCCTCGAACACGGACGGCGAGACTGTTTTTCTCAACTCGTCGACGCCCTTCTTGGTCTCTAAGAAAAACTTTTCATGCTTTGTACAGAAAAAGTGACTGATTGACATGGTGAATGAAACTAAATCTTAGTTGTAAACACCATTTGTCATGGAAACCGGTTGACCAGCCTTTATTGACGTTTTCTTAACATCAGTAGAAGGTCCTAGTTTTGTTGCCAATTGACCTGGTGACCTTCATTTTCTCTTCACATATTTATTTATTTATCTAGAGAGAGAGTGTGTGTGTGTGTGTGTAAGTAATCTCCTGGAGATACGTGCATCTGCGTCTCAAAGAATATGCAGAGGAATTGGGATGTGCCAACGGGACAGGGCCGGAAGTTGACAAAAGCAATTGCATCGCAACCTTGGCCATATGTTCGCAGAGAATCGAAGGTTAGTCAATGGTTGTCATGATTCTAGAAATGGAATGCAGTTGCCCAATGGTGATGAGCGTGAAAGTGTTGATGTGATCAGGCAACCGTATGGTACTTTTGCATTCATCATGTAAACAGGATGCTAGTCGGACGACATACTCAAAAAGCATTTGAATTATCGCTCGTAGGCCATAGAAAGACTTACCTGCCTACGAGCTGAAGGTACCGACTTCGAATTTTAGGTGATTACCAGGTAATCTCTTCATCCAAAAAACGAACCTCTTGCTCCCACTAAATCAAAGAAAATAAGCCACCAAAGTGCGAAAAAAGCAGCACGGAATTCGGGAAAGGGTTTTCCACAAAGTTTGCTTGCTTAATCAGGAGGAGAATCCGAAATCAGTCTTGCCAATCATTCCCAGCAACTTCGATGATGATTGCTCTAAACGACGAAACGAGGTGTAAAAGGGAGTAAATATTGGACCATCGATTGAATTTTAAGGATAAAATCTCAAAAGATAGAACTACTTTTTAAGTAGCTCAATCAAAAAGGCAGAAACTTGATTCCACCATGACCAATATGAACGGTTCTTCCGAATAAGTTTGCTTTCCAGATACAATTAATGGAAAAACCTTCCGAAACAAATAATAATGATAACAGTAGTAGTTGTGCGTTCAATGGCAGGAAATTAGGTGCCATGCTTTGTGAACGCGTCTGCGCTACTCACAGCTTGAGTAAACTTTAAATTGCCCAGAGGTGGTCCACCTGATTAAGTTCTATGGACCTGTGATTTCAGCGGATTGACTTACATTGATGAGCACGTAAGTGAAGCCCACAAGTTCGTCTCACCAACCTGCTCGAGGATATTGCTACAATTTCTTCTGACAGAGAGAAGTTGGTCCGACTATCTCAATACGCGACAGAAGCCATGAGGAGAGGAAGATCCTCAGTAAAAGCAATCCCACGGCCTGCCCGCTCCTCTGCCTTCCTTGACCTACCAATTAGACGGATTGCTTTAGCAAATCCCCTGCTAAAGCACGCCAGGTTAACAATTTATCGTTCGGTTATGAGATTCGGACCCTTCACTTGAATCGTCGAGCCACTCGGAGGCGGTAGGTTACTTGACTCTCTTTGCTCAACTTAGTCACAGAACCTGACTTATGCATCACGATCCTTATTAAAGACCTCGAGAAGCGACCACGTATTTATCCTAAAGAAATCCATCTGATAACAAAAATTGCAAGACCGTTTATTCAATCGTAATGCCTTATTGGATAACTGACTTTCATATAACTATTGTAACTTGTAAGCACATCCCCAGTTGGGTTCCAAATAGACTTCCATGACTGTTGTAGGCACATCCCCAAGTGAACAGAACTCATTTCGACAGAGAAAGTATGATACGTTAACCGATACATGATACAAAAACCTTGAATGGATCTAAACATGGCTTCTCTTCCCTCCTGAATCCTTTATACGCCTATCAGATAGTCATTGATAAGTAGAATCAACCACATCGACCATATCATGAAGAAAAAAATAATACCGAAAAAGTTGGCTTTTTTGCACTCCCTTCTTGGCCCTTTCTTTTATAGTTCAATAGTTTCAAACTGTAGCTGAATTTGGGTATCAATATGCACTAGAATTCCTATGGCACCCAAAGTACGTTACCACCAATGTCGTTTAATACTCCCGTAAGATTCAAAAGTTTGGAGGACAATATCTAAAAATTTCATTCAGGAGCTATACTGATTACATCTTAAATACCAAAAGTAAGTGTAGACCAATAACAGACACAACAGGCACTTCTTTGGAATTGTCAAAACATCAACAATATTGATGTATATGACAAAACATCAACAATATTGATGTACATGAATCCTGCAACAATATCAACAGGTTCTCCATTGATTTTCATCCAAATTGCACCCGCAGCAATAATCTTCTCGCAGAAGGGCACTCTGGATATCCAAACCTCAGCGAAAAAGCTATGTTACATGTTTCTTTAAAATACAAAATAATTGTACACCAGCTCTTAACAATAATTCCCTCGGAGAACGGTGTTAGTTGCAGAACTATGCCATCACACACAATCGAAGCGAATCCTCAACAAAGAGTAGCAACTGCGATCACTTAGTTTAGTTCTTTCAGCGGAGACCGGGAATCAAGAATACTTGTGAAACTTTGAACAAATTTTGTCTCCTTGAGCACATCATCCGTAGCAATATCTTCCCCATCCTCATAGGGACTTTTTTGTCTAAACTCCTTGACCAGCATCTCGAATGGCAACATCCGCATTTCTTCTATCATCTCTTTTGTGGGCAAACATATTTCCTTCCTTCCCGGTGTCGTGGTAGTTGGTTCATAATCCTAAAATAGAAAGACAAGTCATCAAAACTACCATTCATTCAAAAGCAAAAAATGTGCATATTTGTTTGCATACATGTGCATGTATGTGTGAATCATCAGCATGAGTTTGCCTTTTAAAACTAACCACATATTTTTCATCAAAACATCTCTCCGATTGCTGTTGAATGTCCTGAACTTGGCAGAAATGTGCATCCCGAAGATTTGTGAGAGCAGTTGAGTGAGCCATCACAGCTGACAATATATCATCTCGATAGGCACGCTCATGCTCAGATACACCTGTTCACAATACCATTAATTTTTGTGCAGTTATAAGAACTGCAAAAAATAAGCACTTACCTTCTACATGTTGGACAAGGCTCTCAGCTTCTTGAGCAATCACTTCACTGGCAGCAATTCGGCTAGAATCTACTTCAGCATCATGTGTTTCATTGCAGCAGATTGCATCCCTGCTCAACGATAAAAATGCTTAAATATTGGAACAGGCTTGGCAAATAAGTGTCATTATTCACAACTTATGCAAATGCGACAGCGGTAGTCTACTTTCAAAAAAAAACATTTTAAGTTCACAAAATCTGGCAAATGGCAAATTTTTCTTGTGATCTCATTCAATTTCTCTTTTGCCTAAATTGCGAGCATCACGAGTGTAGCTTCAGCAAATTTTGTCACCCATAAGTGCAGTGGATATGCTTTGCCAACATTCAGCAAGCCATTTGGCATTTGACTATTTAGAGCAGATGGTGGTGTCCGGAATCTAAAACCTTCTATAAACTGTTCAAGCATGCTCTTGCAACAAAACTAAATCAAAAACATGAAAGCAGCAAAGAGAAGCAAAATGAAAAACTTCTCTAGGAAGCATATTTACCAACCTAACAAGAGACTCTAATGCTACAACATGCTGTTTCCCCATCCCCTTTACAGCATCGTAAGTTCTCACGCAATGGGCGGAAGCAGCATCTGTCATCTTAACACTGCAGGCACCACATCAAAAAAATCAGAGAAGCTCGAAAACAAATTGTAAGCTTGAGGGCAAAACAGAACGAATGACGCAGGAGCCTGAATGGAAGTCCTTATGTCACTAACCACTTTTGAAGATAATCCTCCAACCGACAATGCTTAGCTGCAGAAAAATCTGCTGTGTCCTTGGCATCATTATCAGCCTTGGCAGAAAACTCTTCCCATTTTCTCTTAGCATCATGTGTGACACCCTCTATCACAGACACATGCTGTTGAGATGACAGCTGTTCCTCAGAAACAGCATCCCTCAAACTCAAAAGCCGCATATTTACCTAATACAATAAAAT
Organism: Nymphaea thermarum; assembly: GCA_011799765.1. Taxonomy (NCBI): domain Eukaryota; kingdom Viridiplantae; phylum Streptophyta; class Magnoliopsida; order Nymphaeales; family Nymphaeaceae; genus Nymphaea; species Nymphaea thermarum. Next base: position 369,383 of record JAANDH010000436.1, read on the forward strand.
AATCAGTTCTGCAAATTCCTGCAAAAAAGTTATTCCAGATTGACTGCATACCAATTCCTTTTTCCTATGCATGGCCGTGGACACCAAAGCACCAATGTCCTGTAAAAGTCTCTCTTCATCCATCTTTGATTGCTCCTGTACATCGAAAAACATTATGAAAGACAATATCAAGATGTAAATCAAGTAAGCAAAAGAATGTATAAAGAGCAAATTTTATACCTCATATGCCTTCTGAAAATCAGCAATACTTTGCACACAAGCCTCATGTGTTTGGTACAGATGGGCTTGGAGCTTTTTTGATTCTTCGCCCAGCTTCTCAAAAAAGCCAGTAGTAGTCAGAGAAACTTCTTTCATAAACTCAATCCTTATACGAGATCTCTATAGACAAACAAAAGAACAGCACACCGATTATGCAGAGAAGTTGACCGACAACCATAATATCAAATAGAAAACCAAAAGGAAAATTCAATGATCAGATAAAGATGACAAGAGGCAGCCAAATTGGCTTCACCTCCTTCAGTTCTCGGGCAAAATTGGCAATTTCTCCTTGCTGATAAGAAAAAATAGTTTGGATATCCTTGAACATCTTTTCTGCTTCTCCAGCCTCTGCATTAACCATCTAAAGGGAAAGAGAGAAGTTTTATTAGGGAAAGAAAACACATGGCAATTGAAAACCTACAATGTAGAACAGCCTACCTCTTCAAGGGAAGAGAAGTCACTGGCACACAACGAGACAGCCTCTTCTAAGTTTGCATTTGCATTTGCTTTATGCAGACGGACAACATTTTGCAATGTTTCTAGATGACAGGAATACAAACCCTTCATTGCCAACATTTTCTTCTTGAACTCCAGTTGAGACTGCCAATCAATATTACAGATATCAAGACACTGAAATGGGTTCAAAGAAGAGCTTCTCTTATCGATAAGTGACAACCTTGTCATGGAAATCTAAGCAAGAACTACACTGTTTTTCAACAGCTTCAAGATACTGAATTTGCTGGCTCATTGAGGTGTCCACAATATTTGAGAGTACATTAAGCTTTTCAAAGAGCTCTGTTTTAAATTCATCAACCAGTGATCTGTTCCCGGCATTAAGCTTCTCCTTTCTCTCTGGCAAAAACGCAATAGTGAAAACTTATTGGCTTAGGATATTGGAATCTCAAATGTACAAGAACCTATCACCTTCAGAGAAAGACAGACCTATTTTAGCAAACAATGCAGATACATCTCGTACAGATTTTTCCAAATCAGAGCGCAAGCTGAAAGCTTGATGAGCTAGATCATTTTCTGCAAAAATATTTGAAGCCAAATTTATTTTCAGTCCGCACATTTTTAAACTAGATATTTTTAATCTTATAAGTTCCAAAATTAAGAACCTGATTTTTTTTGCTGGGATATAACATACTCCCTCTCCCGGATAGTATAATGAGACCTCTTGAGGTTTTCCTTAGCCACTGAAAGTGACTTCCTTGTCTCATCCAGAGCTTTCTGTGAATTTATGACATAAGTTCAATCAATTTCACAAACGCAAGCATATTGAATGTTCTAACCAAGCAGATAAACAAGTCAAAACAAAAACCTGTGTCGCATCAAGTTCCGCCTGTAAAACTTGGCCATGTTGAGCTTGAGCAACATATTTCCCTTGGAGGTCCTCAATTTGCTGCAGGTACAGAACAAGCATAGATATATCATTAGAAAAAAGTGGGGTTTGGGGGAGACAAATTTCTAAGGAAGCCAACCCATAAGAAAGGGCTCATGTAGATCCATGCACCTTTTGGTTTGAATCTAGCGAACTCTCCATTTGCTCAATTCGTTCAGACATGGCCTGGAGCAAAAACATGACGAAAAAGGTTGTAATGTCAACCTTGATCAGTAAGGGTAAACACACAAACAGACAAGCCAATGTCACAAAACAAGAAAGTTATAGTCTTCATAGCATGAATCCATATATCGAGGTAGCAAAGACAAGTTCTTGGAAACAGAATATAAAACAACAGAGAAGCTGGGGCCAACAAAAAGAGTACATGCAACCACTCTATGAAACTGAAAAAAACAAGGGATCTACTGTTTTTAATCATCTATAAATAAATGCAGAAGGTAAACGAACAAGCATCAAGATTCCCTACTTCGAAGCACCAAACAACACTGGCATACATTGAGTTTCACAGAGTGTTAAGAAGAAAATTGCCAAGCCCATTTTACTTCTTTCGAGGTTGCAAGTCAAGAACCAAGCCTTCACAAGAGATTTCCAAAGGGACTTGGGTGTCAACTGTAAAAGCATCGGAGACGTCCAGAGCCAGACATTTGGAGATCGTACAATAAAGAGCTCCAATAAGGTCAGAATTCACAAACAAAGAAGATTCGTGTGACTTCATAAGAGGATTACATGGGTTTAAAGTTATTTCGAAGTACTACATGCAACAATGAAACAACTACAAATACTTTTGTATCCTCGGGCTGCTAAAACCAGGAAAACAACTAAGAATAACATGCATCCAAAAACTGCAAGAAAAATCATAGAAAGGTAATTTCTTCCAAAAAAATGCCAAGAAAAGAATACGACATACTTTTCTTTCATTTTCCTCTTGATGATAACGATCCTTAGGAATGTAGACACCATTCTTCTCCCGAGCAGCATAAACCTCTAGTAGGAAACAGAAAGAAGAATTTATGGAGGAGAAAGCATAAACATCATCACACATCTGTATATGGCACAAGTATCCATACCTAAACTGGAATTCAACAAATAAATACCAAAATGAGCCATCAGATATATGGCACAAAGTAGAAAATTTACCAGCTTTAAGACGATCGATTTCCCCATATAGATCTTTAATGAGTGTAGATTTCATCATTTTCTGATTCACCTGGAAATTTCAACAGCTTCTATAGTTAACAAAGAAGGAAAAACTAAAGCAGCACATGGCTCACACGATAGCACTGTACATAATTTGAAAAAATGGCAATATAACACCATCAGCTAGTCCACATCCAAATGAACAAGAATAATATCAGCCACTTGTTCCACATGCACAGGTTCCCCGAGATCGTATGAGTAAAGAAGGAAGGATAGCAATCACATCATCTCAATATTCAACTAGAGAGGAAAACCCTGACAGAACGAATTTGGGTGCACTAGTCCATGCAAGAAGGCTTCCTTCTCAAAGAAGACTGAGTTTGTACTTTGTATAGAAGAACAGGAGACCAACCAAAAGAAAATTATAGTTGGCAAGGACTAAGGATGGATTTTATAAAGGATTGGATTCGAAGACCCAGTGTCTGGTTCTTGTATTGGAAAATGTTGATTGGCATCAGATATTTCAAGTAACCTCAGCAACCCCCAAAAAAATAGTGGAAAAAGAGAAGAAAACCAATCTGGCCATCCAGAAATAGAATCAACTAAATAACATAAAGTCGCTAAAGCTTTCATAATTAAAGAAAACATCCAAGTACCAACTAGCAACAATTTATATATGCAATAGCATTTTACAAAAGAAGTATCTATCCGAACCTCTGGCCTGTTTTTGATATTTTTGGCCCTGTGAGCATAGTCCAGAGTACTTAGTGTCTCCTCTAAACAATGAACAGATGGTGACACCGTAGCAATGATACAAGTTTTAGTCCTTCCACCCAAAGAATCACGCAATAGCCTGGTAAGTTTGCTATCCCTGACAGTTTCAATATTAACCAATCAGTGAAGAGAGTTCAAATAGATGCACACATGCAGATGCAAATGCACCCACCCACCTATATGGGACGTGACCAAGATGCTCAACCAAAGCAGTGATAACTCGGCCAAGTGTAAGTAGGCTTTTGTTGATTTCTCCAGCTTCTCTTGCACGTCCCTGATTTGAAAATTGAAAAACTAGCCAGTTCAGATGGTCTATAAATTTAAACTTTAAAAAACAACACACACTTCCTGGCAATAATCAGAAGCACACAGGCGACACAAATTCCAGAAAAATTACTGCATTCTTTATATGCTGCTGGAGTCACAGGCTTACCTCCCTAGCACCAGATCTCGATATATTCTCAGAACCAGCAAGGTCAACCAAATTCAATTTCCCACATTTAATAAGTTCCTCACCCTCTGGAGTTGCTTCTTTGATGTGAATGGTAATAGAAAATAGGGAATGTGAACGACTGGGAAAATTGCATTTGAAGACCATTAAGAAAGCTTAAGTAAATCATCTCTAAGGAAAAAGAACTAAAGAAATCAAATATGCAAACCTAGACTGTTTGTTCAGTAGTGTTTCAGCAGTTCGCCTCTTGGCAGACCCCCTTTCCAACAAGGAAAATATTTCACTGGCACTCGTTACAATTTCTTCCTCAAGGCCTCTGACAAGGACACCGCCCTTCCCATCTTCCATAAGGAGCAATGGTTTCTTCTGCTTCTCCTCCAATGTAACCTTTGATAGTTCTTCTGGAGCCAACAAGTCGGTAATTTCTTCATTATACAGCTCCAGAAATGTGACCTTCACACTGTATTCAGCTCTTTGACTCTCCAGGGTGTCAAATATCTGCTTCACAGCTCTAGGGATGACACCAGCATCCAAAGGCAACTCGCCACACTGAAATCCCAGAAAAAAAGAAAGTCAAGTTGCTAAATTGAACACGAACAAGAAACGACCATGCAATCGTCTTTCAATGATTCAATCAAGGTAACCAAAAAGCAAAGATGAAAATGAGGATCAATGAAGACAGTGCGGCCTTTCAAAAAAAAAAAAAGATCACCTTTGATTTTTTGCTATCCCCTTCCATCGTGTAAGTCTTTCCAGTTCCCGTCTGACCATACGCAAATATTGTGCAGTTGAATCCCTCCAGAACTTCATTCACTATAGGCACAACTGCTTGATCATACAGGTCCTTTTGTTGAGCACCAGGACCAAAAACCTACAGCATAAACAAACGTAAACAGGGTTCCGAGATTATGATCCAGTCTACTCGTCCCTAACCAGTAAGAGACAAACAATCATGCTTTTCCTAAACCTCTCCCCAGTAGAAAAATATAAGGGTGCGTCGTGGAGCAATTCCTATTGATATACCGGAATAGAGATATCTCTATTTTTATGTATGTGCTTCCATCTCCATCGAACAAAGGTTAACAATGCAGGAGCAGCAACCTTTATCAGATATTCCCCGCTTCTGAACCAAAATTACCATCACAATGGCCAGGAAAGGCTCGAGAAATAGGAAATCATTCAGAGAAGATCACTTTGACAAATCTCGTCAACTATAGATCACACAATGGAGGAAATAATCTCCTAAAAAATTCCGTGCCATGACACGGAGAGAAAAATTAAAGGTGATTGCAGCAACCGACTAATCACACGCCTTCACTAGATCGTCTCTTCAAATTGAATCTTGGAAAATTCGACGCCGGTAACAACTATATCCTCGTTGCTCCACATCCGTCATCTATTGACATAATCTTAGGAATCAACAAACTGAAAATCAACGGCGCGAAAGAATACAAAGCAGGAAACTTGATGGCGACATTTTGAACCATTACGCAAGAATGCAGTTGAAGCAGGGGAATCGGATGCTACCAAATTCAGAAACTAAAGCAACCAGATCTATCTAATGGAAAAGTGTAGGGAAAAGCTTAAAGAAGGGGAAGTGGACCTTGTCGAATGTAAAGACCCGATCGAACTGCTTGCCGGCGATGTTCTGAGAGACGGCGACCTCGCGCTGGTACTCATTGCAAGTGATGACCTGAGGGGCATTGCTTCTCAACTCATCTTCATTGAATGGCCTGAAATTTGAGAAAGGAGAAAATAAGGGAAGAAAGAAAATCAGGAGGTGAAGCAAAGAAATCGATCTCTGATTTGTGGAGGAAAGGTAGATGGACGCCATTTCCATACCTGCAACGGAGGAGGACCTGGACGTTTACTCCCTTCTCCTTCTCGTGGCGGCCAGCCATTGTAGAGAGAGAGAGAGGAGATGAGGATTCTTGGGAGAAGAAAGGGATGGAGGGGGCTGAGGGGAGTGTCTCTTTTGTCGAAGGAGCGGGAGGCGAATGAGTTTTCAAATTTCAGTAGGAATCTCCAACTTGGGCCTTATTTTTCACTTAAATAACGTAAAAGCCACTCCGGCGTCCCATTTCGAATTTGTGCCAGCGTGGCACAAGCTGAGTGCCCTTATTTACGAAAACGTCCAGATGCTGCGATCGCAAAAAGTGAGTTAAATATGCTTCGGCATTCAAATATGGAGACGGAATAAAACGCCATTAAAAAAAAAATGGTACGAGAGAAGGGAAGAAGAGCTTCGGAAAAAATACATATATGCAAATCTTATACAAAAGTATGTTTTTCCCTTTTCTGAAAAAACCGGACTAGAAAATAGAGAATATGAGATTTTCTTAATTATTAGGAAGAAAATACAGTAAGGCTTGAGCCGTTTGATTCATGGATGGCAAACACGATATCATCGATGCAAATGCAGCCCCTCTCGTGGCCCCGTTTGTTAATTTTTTTTTTTTTTTAGGGTAAGTGGTTCATTCCACCGCCATAAGAGAGGCCACTGGCCCCCTCTCGTCACTCTTCCCCCTGGGTTTCGAGCATGCTTCGGGCCCTTTGACGGGTCTTAATATATTCGGATTCCTATCCGGAAATGAACGAAGGAAAGTCCATATTACATCCAAAACCGATTTTTATTTTCATACTGAATTTTGAATTTGGTTTTTAAACACACAACCAGATTATCAAGAGCTGAATTGGAATCTAACTGGATCTTTAATCTAAATCTGAGTCTGGTTGGATGTCATTCCTTAAATTAAATCCAAGTTTGATCCTAGTTTTTTCTGAAGCAGATACCCAATTTGAATCAAATCCATTTATTAGATCCCTTTTGCAAATCAAGCCTGCAGATGACCACGTATTCATTAGATCCCTCTTGCAATATGCAACAAATTTCGGTTTTTAACAACATTGAATTAATCATTCCCTCTGTAGGTCTTATTCCCAGTCCCCCTTCCTCTTTAGGGCTGCATAGTGCCTTCCACAAACACTAAGTGCTTTTGCTTCCTCTCACCCTTCTTTCCCGGCCAAGATGATCGTTCACAAGATACAAAGAACATTGATCCAGTAGACAGCCAAAGATGTAATGGGTCTCCATAAGAAGCACAATTGGTTTTCTAATGGCCAATTGTCACTACTTGAGTAAAAGATACTAGCAAGACGGATCTTTTATCCTACCTTTTACCACTTCAAAATTTTTGGCAAGTTTAATTGCCTACATTTTAGCTCATTTAAGATAAAATATCCAGAAAAAACAGGGTGAAATCAAGAAGAACATCACACATTCGACAAGGAAATCTTAGATCTCTTTCTCCTTATGACAAGTGCTTCGGTCCTTCTCTTCTCACCGTCGATCTCAACATTTCTTTCTCCTCACCTCCATCTACTGACATTACTTTTATCGACGTTCTTGCCTAATCGTCAGATATTAAGCAGATATTTTGTGACATTTTTGTTTTTGTTTTTTTCTTCGAGGTACTGGTAGCTCTCCTCCTCCACATATGGAGAGGATGGTGTAGCTGATGAGCACCATGAGAAGGTAGTAAACACCAATAAGCATCAAGGCAAAGGGGTAGTCCTTGATGTGTGAAGCCCTCGAATGTCTTGTTGGAGTCCGATGGGAAATGCATTACCTCCGTCCTTAGGTACATTGCTGGCAAACTTTGTCTCAAACTGAAGGTCGCCCTTGTTCTACTTGTAAAAAGTAAGGGGAGATCCCCCCGAGAAATGTCACCATGGAGACGATCATGGCGTTCAAGGTCATTAGCATAAACAACCCCTTTGGCTTCAGATATGAGGCTGTTTTGCAATGTTTTATGGCTAATCTTGGAGGAGAGAAGGAGGTTACTAATGACAATGACAGCGATGAAAAGCAAACTTTTCTCCGCATCATGATGCCACCCAAAATGTGAATGCAGCCAAATTTCCCTTGATTATGAAAGATCAACTGGATTGTTGTTCACACACTTTTAATCGAAATTATTAGACCTCTTTAGTAATCAAGCTTAAATGTCCAGAAATTGTTGAAAACTTTGCTGAGTTGAGGACATTTCACAATGATTAACACATGAACTTGCTACAAAAGATGGTTTTGGTTGGTGGCTAAGCACATTCAGGTCTATTTTGGACATGGCCTCCATTTTTGGCTAGTCTCTTGAATCTAATTGTCATGATCGAACTGACTGAAATATTTGCTAAAGCTTTGCCGCCAATGGCTTTAATTTTATTGGCAGTGACTTCTTCAAGAAGGGCAGTGCGGGTGAGATGTGGCTTTTAACATTCAATCACAGTTCAACTCCAATGGGCATCACTTTTTTGTGCAAGTTATGGCGGTTTGGTTTAGCACCTTTGGAGTCAAGAAAACATACTGAAGAAGGTCTTACACCTGCCCACCTAAAAGGGCTCAGATCCAGATTTTCCTTTTGATGAGATGATACTACAAATAACAAAGCGCCCCATAATGGAATACCATAAGATTAAGTTGTAACGTATAGTAGTATCTCATGGGGCTCTTACATTCGGAAAAAAGCCATGAGAACATAGTATGTGTTATTTTTTGCATAATTTGACAGCTAGAGTAATAGAGGAAACAGGCCAGGTAACTTTGGACCATTTTGTAGCATAGGAAATCAATTTTGTTGAGTACACAAGAGTTTCAATAATGGAAGCAACCAATGTATAACTAAATCCTTTATTGGGCATATAAAACCTACTCCACCCTTGTTATACAATAATGTCTAAGTGATGCATTTCAGTACTTTTTTTACATTACGTTTGTAAAAACGTCAATTTGATGAATGCAGAGGTGACAATGTGAGCTAAAAAAGAAGGAACATTCAAACAGCATTGTTTGAACCAAATATGTGCGTGTAAACCTTGTTCAGTTCTGGTACAAGTGCACCTCATTAATCCATGCTTAGAATCAATCTCAAGCTAATCCTATTGGCATGCCAACAACAAACATTATTTAATTGGAGCTAGGAACTCGGCATGCATCATGTAGACCAAGACTAGTCTCTAACTTGGTTCCATTGTACTCTACCCGCTCAGCCAAACATGCTTGGTCAATAAAACTATTGCAATGCACCTTGCTGCTGATCTATCCCGAGTGGGCAAGAGGGCCACCAATAATAGAGATTGTTGTATAGGTGCTAGGAAAAGTTTTTTAACTCTATTGCAGAATCAGTATGCTGACACCATTAAATGACTTTGTTGAAAGTTTTCTTCACCTTGATCTGTTCAAGAGGAACGCCGTTTCTTGTAGGTAAAAAATCATGAACATGCTGCATTATTGTTTGAAATATTTGTTTGCAGTTCTTTTTGTCATGCTCAACAAGACAAGATAGTATTGTTAGCATTCGTCCCACTTATTGGAAGCTGCGTGGCAGAATCTTTGGGTGATGATATGTACCTAAATTATCATTAAATAATTCTTCCTCGCTAAGCCTACAACTAGCATCGGGGGTGTTCCTAGATGAAGCTGGTTATGTGCACACTCCTACGAGTGCAACATGTTGTGCAATAACCAAAATACCCTTGCTAAAATAAAGAACAGAAACTTTTTAAAAGGGTAAAAATGGATTTGAAAAATCAAAAAGTCTAAAATGCCCATCATTTTATAATAAATTTGACCAACACCCCCACATCCCCTTTGGTGCATACTTGTTGCCTGCACAAAGGTGTGCACACAACTCAATCTCGGTTCCTAGATGGGAAGTTGCTGGTTCTAATGGCATGGGCACCACATACTTTTTGTGCTAATACAAGGGTACAATATGGGCTCCATCCCAAGCATCAGTGCTGTCTGGACCTTGAGGGTAGGAGAGAGGCTTTGGTTTTCACTTAGTGGGATTTCCCAAAAGAAAAAAAGATGATAGCATTTGCTTACCGTTTAAACATGGACATAAGGCATGTGAGAATGCTCCAATAAGGTGTCTATGTTGTATTCAATATCCATTAAAACACAAATAAGAGATCTGAAATTGCTGTAGCTTGTTTAGCACGCATTACATACGGTTTTTAGTTTTCTTTTTTTAGTTGTCCTTGGAGGAGTTCAACTAAAAAACCGTGATTTTACACTTGGAATTTTAGAATTGAATTTGTGTTTCATGCAATCCAACAATGTTCTTACTCTCATTAACTTTTGTTTTACAGATAAAGGAAAAAAATGTTTCACTTGTGAACCATGTTTCAGCTTTTTGGCTTAAAAGAGAGAGCTAGAGTCAGCGGCTCAAACACCATGCATGGGCAATTGGGCGTAGTCCACAACAGACATGTATGTACAACAAGTTTTTTGCGCTCATGCATTTCAGCTATATTTCAAACTCACATTTTTCAGTTGTTTCTTAGAAAAAAATTACAGTGCTGAAATCTATAAGTCCGAACCTAGAATTTAATATCAAAATGGTGTTCTTTATCAGTGAGATTTTTATGAGCCAGGTAGAGAAAGAGAGAGAGAGTTGACATAAAAATGGGTTTTTTCATGAAGGAAAAAAGTTCAGTTCTTTTGTTAAATGTCAGTAAGATCTGATTCACATAATAACAGAGAGAGAGACAGAGAATAAGGCAGATCTTGTCCAGTATTGTTACATGCACAAACAGGAGCGCTACGAGCCCCCATCAACAAACTAATGAAGCTTTAGCTAGCTAGTAGCATCTCGATGCATTTTCTTGTGATGATCGCTTGTAATCTACAGGAATGGCCGACATCTCCAACTCACCGCAACGTATGACCAACTTCTTCTTCCTCTTCTTCTTCTCTATAATTAGTCGGCATGTTCAAGGCCAGAGCTCCCAAGGCCATTGCGAAATTTGGTCAGGATAGCAACATAATGACGATTCCAAGCCGTAGGATCTACCAGAAATGCAAAAGGGTCCGCAGCCATAGCCGTTGATTTCGGCGAGGACCCCGTCCTGATGATCCTGGTCTTCCTCCTTCTTCCTCAACTTCTCCATCGCTTTGCTGCACTCACTGTCTGACAACAAACCCGACCTCATATCTGGTTCTCCTTCCCGACCCACCATGTCCTTTTGGAAGCCCGATTTCCGGTCTCTATCTTCCGAGCAGCCATCGACGCTGTTCTCGCACCATGCCCTCTTCTCCCCGGCATCCGACTCGGGCCGCTTTTCCAACAGCCTGCTCAGCTTCTCTAGCTGTATATCAGAACAAACAGCAGTATAGTTTGGTTAATTACTTGCCCGTTTCATGCAACTTCCAAGTATATATGCCCACAAGCATTTCCGATATGAAGCAGATCTAAACCCAGGTTTTGTGCAATAGACCCGGATCTGAGAGAAGATCCAATGCAACGATGGGCTCTAGAACTGTTGTAAATTTATGTTGGCAACTGTCCTGTAGATCTGGGTGTGCGTGTCAAGTTTTGACTAGGAGGATCAGATAATGCAAGGACTATATATATATATATATATATATATATATATATATATATATATATATATATATGATGGACCAGGCAGACTGGGGAGGTACATCGGCTCAGGCTCACCCTTCCTCGAATCAAGAGGTGGGCCGTCCGACCTGTCTCCACTAGAGTCACGGATGCGGAAGATTACTAAGTTATTCCTCGCCTTGATCTAGAAAGATACAAATGAATGTTTATACTAAATATAAGTTTCTTATTTTCGAAGCAACGATCACCCTCGAGCGCAACCGATGGGGTAGGTTACTTGAACGAAATAAATACAGGGGTTTCTAAACGTTCACAAGACAAGAACAGATTATTCTTGTTTGTTATTTGAAATAGTTTTATTACCTCTTACGCTGTTTATGTTAAAAGTTATATTTCTTAGATATGACAGAAGATGCTAAAAAACTACGTAACTATCGCAGATAACATGTGTTAATTGGTCATGCTAATAATAGCGTGTCCCACACTCATGTCACGCATGATTCACACCCTAATTAGCAGTGTGTCAGAGAAGCCGAATAATCCGATATGAATTTGACAACGAGCATAAGTTCAATAATTGAACCAATCATTGCCCAATAGGCAGCACAATTGATATGGTAAAGTGGGTCTAAGGGAATGGTGTGAAGGTGAAAAGCTCAAGGCCAAGTTTCAAGGTTACCTATTTACTGTATGAGTTTTCCTTTTTCATTCTTTTTTCATGCAGCAAGGCGATGAAGGCTTATACATGGCCTTAAGGCTGGGCACCGGGTCGGGCCGCTGCCGGGTACCCGGTACCCGGCCCGCCACGGGCCCGGGCCCGGGCCTTGGAAAAAGCTTGTCGGGCCGGGCCGGGCCCGGGCTCGACTCGGGAAAAATCGTTAACGGGTCGGGCCCGGGCTTGGTATGCCGGCCCGGGTTAGCCTGTTCAGCCCGTTAAAAATTAAAAAATATATTTTTTTAATTTTAATATCATATATTTATTACTAATAAATACTATTTTATATTTAAAAATTTATTTTATAAATTTAAAATAATATTATTTTATTATAACGGGCCGGGCCCGGGCTCGGGTTTCATATATCCGGGCCCAGGCCCGACCCAGCGGCCCGTCGGGCCGTTCCGGCCCGAACTTTAACGGGCCGGGCCGGCCCGGCCCGGCCCGGCCCGATGCCCAGCCTTACATGGCCTCTCTCTAGATATATAGACTCATTAAGTGGTCTAATTAAGTAGTTCAAAGATTCATTTTTTCATTAGAAGAAAAATGGTTTGATGACTTGTGATCAGACAAATCATGAACCGAACAAATTAAGCTTGCAAAATATGTTACAGAAACGTGTTTTGCAGAAAAGGATATACGCATAAATATTGTAGATACCTTTCGAGAACAAGCATTTAATTTTCACATAAGCACGCATCAATTCAGCTCGCTCCAGCATGGGTACTGGCTTGTGTTCATGAGAAGGCCGTTCAGACAGCCTTTCAAGGTCAGGGTGATGAGCCTGTTGTTCTATAATTTGTTTAGTCCGTTCATGATTACTAATTTCTTAATATATGTAACAGCATGCTCAGTAATCCTAAGAAGGCCGCTTCCCTCTCAAGGGGAAGAATACGAGACCACCTTGGACTCTTGGAACATGCTTGCTCGCTTCAATCGCATGATCAATCCGAGAAAAAGAAAGGTATTTTTCTCTTGTAAGAAATTCAATTTAAAGTTCCAGAAACCATCTTCGCCAAGAATATATGATGAACCAGAAACCAGCAGACAGCAAAACTTACAAGTTACCTGTTCAAGGAGGGCTTGTTTCTCTTGTTTGAGAGACTCAAAACTAGCAAGCAGCGCATCGTAATCTGCCTTGAGGAGGCCGTAGTCTTTCTCCACGCGCTTGGTCTTCCACCGAGCCCTCCTGTTCTGAAACCAGATGGCGATCTGCCTGGGGTGCAGCCCCAGTTCTCTGGCCAGCTGCACCTTCTTCCGGGGCTCGAGCCTGGTGGTCTCGTTCTCGAATATCTTCTCCAGGGACCTGATCTGTTCTTGGCTGAACCTCCTCTTCTTCCTGACTTTGTGGGAAGAGGAGGGTCTTATGATCGTCACTGAATCCGATTCGTCATCTCCTGTGCAGTACCCTTCCCTCTCCATCATTAATGCGAGAGGCTCCTTCCTTTATTCTCCTCTGCTTCCCTTTCTAACAATAATTAATTAAGGAGATGATGAGAATATGGCGTTGATGAATTTGGTTGGTGTGCGCGTGTTCTCGTAGATAATCACACACATATATATATAAAAGGACGTTTGGATGAGTATGTGGCTTTCCAGCATGATGGAGTGGACCAATCAAATCACATGGCGTGTAGAATTCTCCTTGGTGAATGTTGCTTTTCAGTCTCTAATTATTTATTATTCTTACCTTTTTTAGCTGTTTTTTCCGGGTTTCGTTGCAATCCTTTCCTGTGAATCAATGAGCCAAATTGGAACCGGCGGGCAGGATTACCAGATGAGAGATCGGGAGTATGTAACTGAGGGACACTATCTTTGAGTTTAGCCCCTTACAAGTTCGATCTGTCTAGTGAGATTCGGATTCATATAAATATAGATATTACCGAAATAAAAAGAAAACTCGATAACAATTTTAGACAGGTGCAATTTATATGATCTCGTCCTGGTTGGTCTGGATATATATCAGGCGCTCACAGGATTTGAAATCTGATACATGAGAACTCTTGTGATAGCTTTGCGAAGAAAGTGTACTTAATAATTATTGTTGAAAGGAAGACAAAAAGGTCATAAATACCGTGAAAGGATTCCTAGTGCTTCCTTTATGCGATTAGTACCACAATTAGATGCCTCGAAAGCAATGTGAACACATAAAATGGTCTTGTGGAGCTTGAAATGTTAAATGAACCGAATTTCATGCCCACTACATTGCGTTCCCATCTGTCCTTTTTTTTTTTTTTTCCTTTGGCAGCTTTGCACATGCATGGCTCAAACTTTGCACCGAAGATTAGCACTGCAACTCTAATGTAAAGCAAGTTGATGTTACATGATAGAAACCCCACACTATTTCAGGAAAAAAGGAAAAAATATGTTTACCAAAGAGAAAAAGGACATAAACTCCACATGTTTGCTGCATGATGATCCGGCTGACAAATGGTTGTTCTTATGCATCCTTGATTTAGAAGCCTTGGTACATTAAGGCTGAATGATGAGGAGACACATGATCACAACAGTTTATCTGTTGGAGCAATATCTTCTTTTGAAGCTATACACACACAGAAAACTTGATGCAAGAGAACACCTTGGTCTTATAGTCCTAGATTTGTAGAGATTAACTTGTAGTTGAGATGTCGATTTTCACATTAATTTCCCACACGGACACTGACGTGAAATAAATAAGATATCAATGCGTTTTTAGTTTCACCAAATTAGCATCTGTAGTTCGGTTGCTGTTCGCCATTTGCAGAGAGAAATTCAATAATACGGAAAACTGTTTGTCCCCGAATCGTAATGAGATGGTCAGGACACAAAATGAAGTATCTTAGTACAGCTGGGCTTGATTAATCAGCTGTTACCTGCATGTCAGAGCTCAATTAAACATCGAACTCGGATTTAGAGCAGGCGAATCGAACAAGTTAATGTGAACTGGACCCTATCTATGTCGGTACAAGAGTATGCATCAACAAACAGCAGTGTGTTGATGATAAAAGAAAACAAGAAAAGCCAAACACTTATATCAGACGCCAAGGTGGGTCTCCCCACTCTTAGCCCCATTCCACCGCGTTCACCACCTGAGATAAGTAAGTAGCTAGTATCTTCAACTCCCGCGCACTAGCTACTTGGCTCCTATTAACCTCATAAGGAATTAACTGACTTCAAACGAACACGATCACCACTGTTAAACAGATGATTGAGAATGTTAATTAGCAAACGTTCCCTATAAAGAAAACAAAAGGAAATGGTGGAAGAGGAAGAGCACGAAGGCGGACGTCTGAAAGCTGGAGTCCGGCGGGAGGAGGTGGGGGTCGACGTGAGTGGCGATAAGGACAGGGAGTGAAGGTGATCGCTCGAGGGCAAAAACTAAAGCGAAAGCGTCGTGCCTAATCCCGACGAGTCGACCAATGGGGAGGCGACAGGTGGGGTCGTGCTGTGGACCACGATGCCGCTGGAAGCGTCGGGGTTTCCAACCCAGAAGAGCGTCCGCGGGAATCCTCTTTCGTCCGCGTTCCAGCTGGCCCACGCACACG
The DNA here is from genome assembly GCA_011799765.1 of Nymphaea thermarum. Classification (NCBI taxonomy): domain Eukaryota; kingdom Viridiplantae; phylum Streptophyta; class Magnoliopsida; order Nymphaeales; family Nymphaeaceae; genus Nymphaea; species Nymphaea thermarum. Next base: position 385,050 of record JAANDH010000436.1, read on the forward strand.
CCAGCAAGGCGTCTACGTGTGGCCGGGAGAGACGTTAACGTAGGCTGCGGGTGAGGGGTCCCTGTGGAGTGAAAGATAACGGAGGAAGAGATGTGATGGCTAAGGATGAAGGTAGTGATTCGAGGAGAAGCCACCTGCTGCCGCTTTCCAGCTCTTACGGCCAAAATTCACAGCAGAAGACCCCATGGGTCCCTTCCGTCCCTTCTTCCTTCCAGTTTACAATCAACGATGTACAACACATTCCCTAAGGCACCACCGATTCTTTCGGCCGCGAGGAAATCCTCTCCATTTCTTGGACACCAAGCCGAACTTGTTGCTGCAGCCTTTACGGCTCTTTTTCATTGCCCATTTGTTGCTGCAGCCTTTACGGCTCTTTTTCATTGCCCATCTGGACACCCTTCTTTTATCCACTCCCAAAGTCGGAACCGAATCTGTAGGCAGTCGGTTCTCGTCTTAAATGCCCTGTGGCACCAGCTGATCAGATCAAGATACCGGATTCCTTGAGCCTCAGTTTCGACAAGAAAGGGAGCTCCTCTTGGGATACCGATTCTCTTCCACAGCAAGACGCCGAACACATCATTTTCAGGCAATTTCTCGTAAAGAACAGCTGAGAACAAAGTAAAATGTCCTGGGACATTGGCAGCATGCATTTTGCTTTACTAGGCTTTTCCAACTCCCCATCTTGGTCAACAAAAAAACCTATGAAGATGGCTTGTTCGGCTACATCAACAAACTTTCAGAGCCGAAATTGAACCTCAGATCTTCGAGATGGAGAAGCAAAGAAGCCTTAACAACCACAGAGGAATTTCTCCTTTTCCGTTCTTCTCTAGCTTTATTTCAAAGTTTTAATGGATATCTGATTATCTGTACAGAATACTTTTTGAAGTTGGTCAAAATCCATCTTTGGGAAAACGACTGCAGCTTCATCCTGCATTAGAAATCAAACAACTACACCCCTTGAGTTAGAGACGTGCAAAGTTGGACGTGCTTGCCCAGACCTTCCCTTTAGGCACTCACTGCATGCCTTGCCTTGTGTATTGCAAAAACGGCGCCAACATGATAAAGTCCTAACGAGGTGAAAAGGGAGATCAGGTCCTTGAGATTGAACAAATACAAAACAGTCAGTTCAAAAGTTTTTAACGAAAAAATTATGGATTTATCTGTTTTTATCAGGAGCCGGACATGATTTATCCTGAAATATTGATTTTTTTCTATGAAAAGGAAAAGGTTGTATATCATTCATTGCTCCCTTTTGGGTGAGTGAGAAGTGTATTTTGTCCTACTACCCAATTGAAAACCGAATCTCCTACTCCTCCCCCAATCTCCATAGTTATCTGGCCTACTCCTCCCCCAATCTCCATAGTTATCTGGCCTGCTTGCAGTATTCGAGGTAACATCCTCGCTATGCTTCAAATTGCATATTTGTGCCTCTTTTTTTCTATAGCATATAGAGTTAACACTACAAAAACTCAAAACAGAAACCGGCCATCGCTCATTTGTTGCATCAGCCCCCTCTTGATCATTCCCCACCCCCTTGCCATGCGCCAATATAAGTGCATAATTTGTAGTTAAACATTTTTAAGAAAGATAGTTTTGTACCTACAATGTTTCTCCAAAAAATGCTGATAGCATACAAAACCCACCTGTTAGTTTACGAGTGTCATTTAGACAGATTGGTAGTCAGATCTACATCAGAACCCACAAAAAAATTAAGTTTCATTTTGTCTGCAGTTTTGCAGGTCTACAATTAGGTTGACATTTGAATCAATTAGCTTGACGGCGAGTCACTGATTCAAAACTTAAAGGCGCCTACACCTTGCAAACCAGGATGGGGGTGAGGGAATGGCACTTGAGGTTTTGTGTTCCAGGAAACGGCACTTGAGGGTTTATGTTCGGGGAAGCACCAAAGTCTCTGAGCCCCTGGGTGGTTTCCCCAAAGACAATTAAATACTAAATTCAAACCAGCCCTAATATGGCCCAGACATAACTCCACTCGCGGCACAAGCCTTGGACGAGGGTGGCACTTATGAATTAACATCTGCTTGGATTGGCGGTTCAGACGTTTCAGTCATAGTCGCGAAAATTAGTCATGAGTAACTCGAACAAAGATGAGGCCCACATTAAATAGTGCTATTTACAAGGAAACAAGAGAGAAAGGCACCTGGAAACTTATAGAATCTGAGAAATGTAGACATTTATAAAACACATAGGACACCATGTTTTCTGATGTTTGGACATTGGAATAATATTTCACAGTTTCCATATGCAAATTAATAGAAATAATAAGCAGTTAAAAGACGTATACAATCAGGAAATAGCTATTCCAAATATAGATACTCTTTGAATATTCAACGCGCGTATGCATGTCATATTGCAGGCCGCTATTGTCATATTTCTTGATCCCTACATGCGGAACCGCAAAATCTGCTCTCCCGGTGACAAGTCCCCATTGCCTTTGTAACCCAAAACCATGCAGACAGTGACGTGATTTTTCAGCAGAAGTGGCTAATTTGGACGATCTAGGGTTCCCTAGATTATATACAATTGTGCAATACCATCTTTTGTTATTCTGCAATGATTCGACGTGGTGTAACAGAGTGTGTGTGTGTGTGTGTACATATATATATATATATAGACAGAGAGAGAGAGAGGGGAACGAAGGCGCTAGTCATGGGGACTGATAATGAATAGCAAACTACATGTGGATTCCTAAAAAAAACAAGGTATAGGGAGAACAAATGAAGTAACAGAATTACATAGTTGAGCAGGATAGCCCGTTTGAAGGCAGCAATCACCCTTATTTAGCTGCCAGCAACTAAAAAGAAAAATGCCAGTAAACAAGCAGCATAACATTACAGTAAAACTATGATATGCATGCAACCAAGTCATACATAAGAATGATCAGGTTGGAAGATAGAGCGACGATCCTACTAACCATCAGTGCCCTGTCATAACTTTCAAGTGGAGCTCGTATGAAAGACACCACTATACCTACATTAAGATTTTGGAATTCTACATCAACTTTTCATTCAGATTGCTGGAACAGAAAATTCTGTTATCATAAGAATAATTGTACTCAAGGAAGTTCAAGAGGAAAGACGAAGGAAACTGCAAAATCCAACATATAGGTTCCATTTTCTTTGACAAGAAAAGCCAAATAGATCATGATCATGGCAGACGGAATATTAGATTTACAGATACGGGCAAACTTCCAAATAACAATGTTGAAGAGTTCACATCACGACGTAAAGCATGAGAAACTGACAGCAACCTCAACAAGAAATGTTATTCAAATGTAAACAAAATAAAGCAGTGAGTAAGCCACAATATACATGCAAAGTGACGCTAAAGTTTGCACCACTTCCAAAAAGACAATGCCAGTCTTCTACCTAACCTAACACAACCCTAAGATAATAGATCAATATTTCACTTCATGAGAAAAAGGGCCAAACGGTACATGTAATGGAAGCCTGAGCTTGATTTTGTTGACCAGGTGTTCAGTGGTCTGACAGAAGTAATCTCCACTTGAATCATGCCTAACCAGTCACCACAGGCATTAAATAAAGTTTGATTTGAATTGTACATTTCTTGGTGGCGAATCTTGCAAACAGCTATATGTATATCCCAAGTTACTGTAAATATGCGACTTGTCAACAAATCCAGATCCCGTCTAGCAACCTTTTGAGACAGAGAAATGGTTATATATTTCCATTTTCTTGTGGCATTCTTCAGGCTTGCTTTCTCTTACAGGTCAACTTTTCTAAAGTTTCAAAGATGTCACCATGGCTTTGCTAGACAAGTCGTCTAAAAAATTTTCAAGATAAACTGACTATTAGAATTTTCAAGAAGATAACTTCCACGAAGTATGATCGTCAAGCTTGACACTAGTGACCTACTCCTAGTGATAGTTGTGTTGACTCATTCCGAAAGCACAACGTTCATAGAAGGCAGTGAAAGCTCCAAAACTTCACAAAAAGAGAGGAAGGTCAGTGTCAGATTGACTTAAACGCCTCTGCTGAAGCTAAAAAGAGGGGTCCCTCGGTTCCACTTTGAAACAGAGATGTGTTGAGAATTCCTTAAAAGGTAGCAGGACAGCCCCGTCAATTACCGAGGCAAAAGGTCAAGTCGCAAGCTTACAAATAATGATGAAAATAGCAATAATTTTGCATTGTGTAGAGAAGACAAAGCAAGAAATATTAGAATTATATCTGAAACACTTCCAAATACTTCCATGAATACTTTCTGGCTTCTGCAAATCGATGATAAGGCGTCCATAGAGTGCAGAGGCAGGAGATGAGAATGATAATTAGGAAAAGGCGTATAGCGAGGGCACCCTCCATAAATCATAAACAATAAAACCTCAAATGGATAATACAGTTGTAATCAGTAGAATTACAAATACCTGAAATTAAACATCACCAAATCATAAATATATTATATGAAAAGAAGAACTAAGAAATTCTGAATTTGATTATGAACATTTCCTGTAAAATCAATAGAGTTACACAAAAAATCTATCAAGTAGCTCCAGTGAACATTTCCTGTAAAATCGAGAGTGAACAGGAAGAGAAGATCAAACCAGTGATGCCAGGTCAGGCGTAATAAATCTTTTGTTGATATCAAGAAGCCCCAAAAAGAGCCAAACACGATTCAACTTTACTAGGACAAATTGCACTTTAAGTAGAATTTATGTGTCTATCAAATCAACACAAAATTGCATGTACACCGAACCTAACACTTCTTTAAGTATCCTATTCAGCTAATAGGTTCTGTAAGTCCCTTTCCACATAGGTGAGACGGATGAGGACGGACAAGCAGAACTGACAAAAGATTGGCAAGGATACTCCTCAATGTTTTGCAAGACACGAATAGAAGAGGAAAATATGGAGGATTGAAACTGTGTTATCGTCTTGTGTTCTACTAATCAAGGAAACAAGAAATGCCATTCACCAAAAAGTCCAAAGAGTAACCTTCAGAAAGAAAAACAGAGAAATATGCAATAGGATTTGTGAGCAGGGGAGTGCACTATACATATTTTTTCTTTGATCACTTGATCATGCTTCAATAAGTGCAAGTTGAAGTGTCAAAGTCCAGCAAGGAGTAAAATAGAAATTCAAGCTACTTTAGTTTCCACTTGTCTAAGGAAATCTTGCTCTAGTTCCTCGGAGGATGTTTCCAGTGTTACAGGTGCGAGGCCACAGAGAAAGGGAAACAAAGAAATATCATTCACGAACTTGCTAACAATAAGAGATTCATCCACGCTGCTATTTTAGTGGAATCATCCGAACAATCATCACCCGAGCCATCTCAGAGTGAATCTTAGAGCAATTGCATATGTTTCTTCAATAGCCACACAGCAGAAAATGCCATGCCCATTGTCTGAAACATGGAGCAAACAAAGTTTTGTTGGCGTTACCTGAATTATAGAGGCTTTCAGAACCATAAGCAATATTACAGCCTTAAAGTATTATAGATGTACTCGTAAGATGACAGGAAACTTTGTTTATACGACAGAGAATGGGTCAGAGATTACTCAGGATAGACATGCTTTGAAACAGATTGCCGTGGAACAGTTTGATGTAAAACGGCCGTGCTTGTGGAGATGGTAATGTTGGGCGGGAGGATCTAGCCCTGGAAACTTCTCCCCACGGCTAAACTCTTTCTTGTTTTAATTGGAATTAAAAGAAAAGAAAGAAGAGGAAAGAATTTCCAAATGGAAAGCGAAACTAAAACATCATGTCCTGTGGGAGTTTGGATCACAAAATCTCCAGCATCCAACGCTCGAGACCAAGAGGATGCATACTAGAGTCCGCCGTGCTATCCTCCAAAACCTTTTCAACCAACATAGGTGCTATAAATTACTTAGCATCCCACTTGGATGTTAAAGCGAGAAGGAAAACTGAAAACGAGGGCAGTATCCTTGGAGGCTACCATACTAAGCACTAGACATTTAGAATACAATCTTATAAAAAAGAAACAATCACCGCATGGCAATTTCCAACGAAAACTTTCTGCAGCCATTGTAAGTCGAAGATGACGGTTTCAAAGTTTGGGGAATAAAAAACAAAACGAATACATAATAATTTTGAGCTGGGGCATCATTCATCAACAACACGACAGTTTGGCCGAGTGGTCTAAGGCGCCAGATTTAGGCTCTGGTCCGAAAGGGCGTGGGTTCAAATCCCACAGCTGTCACTCAAATTGGGATACGTTTTATTGCTTCAATACGCAACAAACGCTTTTTGGGAATTACAAGTTCAACTGCGTCACAGCTTTTAGAAATTTTTAATAAAAAAAGCAGACACTTTAGATATTTTTACAATTCCTTTTTATCATTTTAAAAAGTTTTTTTATTATTATCTTAATAAGGGTATTTTGGTGATTCCAACCCCTGTGCAAGTAGCCAGTTTCAGTCGGATTGACGGTAAAGAGTACTGATGCTCGTCAGAATTTCTTGACTGATTAACACAATTTTGTTGAGGCAAGACAACGGATCTTCACCAAAAGCGAGTTTTTGTTGCAGCCTTCACGTGAAATTAGCTGATCTTTCACAGGAAGCTCCAGGCTTGGTCGCGGGTCTAAAGTGGTTGCAACATTGGATGGATCTCACGTGCTCCTCAAAATAGTGTTCATTAAACAAGCGAACGGACACTTTCATGTGGATCGTCTGTCACACTTGCTTAAAATAACCCCTTTATCATTTAGTCTTCTGACCGGAATCATCAGTATTCATGCCCTTTATTGATCCACTCCTTCGCTAATAGGGATGGATCTGGATCGTCAGCTTTGCAGGATGGATCTGGATATGTGGTCTCCATCGATCCATGAACAAGTCCATCTCATGATCTCATCTCAAAAATCTTGGTGGGCTCAACTGGTATTAGAGGTTTGAAACCCAAACCCAACATATTACATAATGCGAACACGGAAGGCTTGGTTGGTTCGTTGCTCCTTTCTAGGAGCGAAAACGTAGGCAGGGGTTTGACTGAAACTGTGAGGCTTCCTGTTTGTTTGTTTGCTCAGTACTCTTGCTTCTTCCGCTGCTCTCGTTTTCTCTCCTTCAAATGGAAGACGGGGTGAAGAAAGGCATGATGAGATGAACGACCTGTCGTGGAGGAGCCGCGGCCTCGAGGATGGCAGGGAAGCCTCGTTCTGGTCGACCATCCCCCGGGCGGCCACCTGCACCCTCCTCTTCCTCTTCGCCCTCGGCGTCTCCGTCTTCGCATTCGTCCTCTTCGCCGTTCACAACGCACTCTTTCTCCTCATCCTCCTCGCGCTCTCCGCGCTCCTCCTCGCCCTTCTCTTCTGGAACGCCTGGAACTGGAGGCGTCGCGCCCTTTCCTCCTTCCTCTCCCGCCTTCCCGATTCCGGTCTCGCCACAGCCGCAGAGGGACACTTCGTCAAGGTCACCGGGGTACTCCTCTTGTTTCCTAGGGTTTTCGTTTTCCACTTTCCATTTCTTCACCTCTCTCTCTCCTCCCCTTGGATCTATATAGTTCATTACTTCTACCGGCTTCACACATCACACAATAAATATTTCTTTCTTTCTTTCTTTGGGTGTGGGGCGTGGGGAGCGTCAAAATCAAATAAATTTTTCCAAAGGAATAGACATGCCTCTTACGCCCTTGTTCAATAATGCTTCTCCCTTTTGGCTCCTTAATTTGTCATTTATTGTCGGGACGAGCTGGTTGTGTACTACTTCTGAAGACGTGCATCATGTTTCTGGGAGTAGGTGTAGTTTGCGTAAGCCCGGGGGGAAGGTGATTTATTGGCTTTGGGAGCTTGTGATTTATTGGCGTACTGTTACATCTTCGACATCTAGTAGACACTCTTATTTGGCCCTCAGGGTGTATCTAAATGATGTTTGGAACAGAGCGGATTGGATGTCCTTGCTTTGCATAAGTTTGGTGTCTCTTCGTGATGTTTTAGTTTTATGGTCATTGGTCAATGTCATCATTAATGCGTGCAATGGTTGAATGGGCATCAGGTAGCTACGTGCGGGAGTGTGGCGCTTGAATCTTCATATGAGAAGGCAGCCAGGTGCGTGTACACCTCTACAAACTTGTACGAGTACGGAGGGCTGGCTTCCTTGTTTAATGGTGGTTGGTCCATTTGGAGGTTAGCATACTCAGAGGTGCGGCTTCTGCGCTCTTGTTGTTGGAACTGTTCTTTCTTCTTCATATGTAGAGTCTTGAAGAGCTTTTGTGTCAATTTTAAACAGATGCAACGTCATTATCGCAAAAAGACCCAACCTACCACCTTCATTTACGGGCCCGTCCCACGTAAAGTTGCATACACAACGTTGTGTACGCAAGTCAAGTGTCTTGCTGCTTAGATGAATTAACCGTTCAACCCAAATGAAAGAGATTAGAACCATGTAGACCTTTTCATTTTTGACATTTTCATATTGCACATTTTCTTTCTTCTCTTTGTAATGCTCTTTTCTACATCCGTTGTTTAACTGGTGAATGATAGTGAACTGCTGTTGCATCCTTGCTTGCTTCTACGGTGAGCAGGGACCGAGAGTAAAGTGGATGATTGATTTTTTACTAATTGTTAGTCATTACAAAATAAGCTGGGAAGACATAAAACCTTTGATACAGCATAACACGAACGATTTCATAGAAATGACCAACACTGCAGTTAGATTCTCATACTCGTCTACGTGCCAAATGCTAGTTTATCTTGAACTTAGAAGTAGATCATGCCATAGCTTTTGTAATTTTTAGCAGCTTGTGAAAATGAAAATCTTAATGCAATAATGTAATCTGCATTTGTTTCTAATTATAAACAACAGCGCACTCTGTATATGGACAGTGCTTTTGATTGCAAGAGCATCACAGCATAAAATAGTTAAGAGATTGTCTGGATTGGTCACTGCAGTAACTTGCAGAACTCCTCTTGCAAGCACACTGTTTGCAAGAAGTAGCTTCTGTACCTTGGACAATATCAGTAACTTCTGTAACCTTCTAAGTGATATAGCGTGTTTGAACAGATCTTTCATTTTCTTCCGTTGCCAAAATGTTTATGGTGTCTATAGTTCTTTATGGTCTTACACATCCATGTGAGCTGAAAAATGTTCATCGGTCAGTATGGAGTTCTCGGTTTAAGGGGTTCATAGTCTCTGCTAGTAACCTGCTTTATTTGTACCAAAGGAAAAGGTATTACTGGGCCAGATGTGCAGTTTTAGACCTTAAAAATCCCGAACATGTAATCTATTGCCAAGTAACTTTTGTGCAGGTTTCTTTTCTTCTTCTTTTAATAATCTGAGTGCTGGTATTATGTTGTTTTTGAATTTTCTGCTTTCTTATTGGTACTTAACAGCTTCCTCTGAACAGAGATTCGTTACAGATTTCTATATAACAGATAGAATCTCTGGTTTGAGAGCCATAGTAAGAGCTGGATTTGGTTCCAAAGTTTTGCCATTGATCAATGAAAACGTTCTGGTTAACACCAAAAGCAAGAGTCAGCCCTTGTCACCATATCTGAAGAGTTGGCTAGCAGAGAGAAATGTAGAAGATGGAGCGTGCTTGTTATGCTTAGAGGAAGGGTAAGTACATGCTGCCTTCGTTTACCAGCAGAGTTGTATAGGCAGATGTAGGCTATGGTGCATTTGGTATTCCTTTATATGTGTGTTTCTCATAATTTTAAGATGAAAATACACTAATCTTCTACTAGTTATGATGTCATATATTCTTTAAAGTTTTGCTAATTATCAGTGTAAACACATATTTTTTGTGTTCAATTACTTAAAAGTTTAGTGCTAAATGATGAACAGGTACATAGAAGAAGGAAAGAGAGTATGTGTAATGGGAGTTCTGAAGAGATCCGAAGATGGCATTGCAATAGTTGAACCACCTGAGTCTATCCCTACTGGATGCCAATGGGGAAGACTGCTTTTTCCTCTGGAAATTGATGGATTAATCTTGAGTTCCACTTAAAACAGTGACTCAAGAAAGCATCTGCTGGCCAACATAATTAATGGCTGGTGGACAGGCCTAAAAGCCGTTTGAAGGAATCAGATCAGCAAAATTCTGCTCGTAAAATTCCTGAAGGCTTCACAACGTCTGATTTCTCCTCTGGTTCGAAGGCAAGCATCGAACTGTTGTCCGCGGTTTGTCCAGCGTGAAGACCGAGTTTCTACATGTACAAAAGAGACGAGGCTGATCCGTTTCACAATGAAACGGAGTGCCTCGAACTCGATGCGCTGCCTTGACGACGGCCCACCGAAGGCACACAATGATTTTTCTTAGCACGATTGTGGTCAAGTTACTGAACTTGGAGACCTGACAGGAGTTTGATATTGGGTTTCTTGTCTAGAGGGACGGGCGCTTGGTTGCTGGTTGAACTTCTGTTGTTTCTCTGAATCATTCAGGTGGTTTGTGTCTGGAAATGGCGACCTGTGCATTTAATTGCAATATTAAGCTAATGCAATTGTTGAAGAAGCTGATGTGCAAATTTTTATTTCCAATTGATGGATGCTAGGAGGCAGGTTCCGGACTTCTGTTAAAAATAAAAGTCCAAATTTTTATTTGCACATAAAACGGAAGGCCGGAAGAGGATGCATTGTTAAAGGCATCATTCAGTCGTTTTTTCTCGCACAAATTCGACAGAGATCCATCTTCACTAGGATTCTTGTTCTTATTTTAGACATAGCCATGAAGAAATAATTAAGAAAATTGCAAGTTCGCCTTCCACAAGGTATGGCTTGGCTACTCACTAACCGTGGTTACCGTGCTAGCTGTTAGATAATTTGGTAGCGGACGATTTGGCCGACCAACTAACTTGGAGTAATTTGTTGGCAAACAGCAAATATATGTCTATAATCTTGTAACGTTTAAGTGATTAGAAAAGCCATGAAGCCACGAAGCTGGGTTAACCAAACTCAAGACACAGCACAACCAAGTATGTGGCAGATCGATCCGCTTCAATTCAATCTGGAGCACGACGTCGCGCGAACAAACATACCAACAAATCATGGTGACAATGTGACCTGCATATTCAGGAACTCAAAGTTCCGACGCTGCCTTTGGGATGACCATCTTTCTTTCCGTTTGCTGTTGTTCTGTCATACTTCTTCTTTCTTCCAAGCCCACTCTCCAGAACGTAGGATTCTTCGCTGTTCTGCCAAAGCATGGAACTTGAGATTCACTATATGACAAGGTGAAAAGGCGTTCGAGAACTGCAACGAATTATACAAGGTAGAACTGAGACTCACGTATGTTGTTCTTACCTTCATGATGCACTCTCTTTAAATACGTAAAGAAAATCAACACATTAGGCAATACGTCATACTTGATTGTTGACATCATAGGTTGGATTCCTTATCTTTAACAACAGGATAGAGGATTGGCAATATTTCTATCCTATGCAGAAACCATCTCATAAGAAAGCTGAAATACTTTCCTTTATAAATGGTTTCAGCATTGTGGCAGGGGCAGCAGCTGGTTTCACAGGGCCTCAGGCCCCGTAGGGGCTTCCGAGAATGAGGGAATCTGAAGGGAGAGGAGAGCCCATGCTCTTGGGTGACGCTGAAGATTATCCTTGTGTGGGAGAGGCTCTGCCATCACCCGCCAGTCCGAATAAGGATAAGTCATGGGCTGCTGTTGTGAATGGGGGGAGACCTGCAGCAGTGGCCGGGACGAGGCGTTTGGTTATCTCACAACAATTCTATGAAGTGTTATGCCAGCCATTCAAGTTTAGTGCCATCGCCATGCAGGGGGGGCTGGGAAAGGGCGTTTGGATTATAGCTTCATTTTCACAAGCCTTCGAAGTGTATGGCCTGGAGTTGCTGACCTAAGATTCACATCGGTGGGGAAAGGTATGTTCCTGCTCCGCACTTCCTCTGAAGCTGATCTTAAACTCATTTTGTCTCCTGGTTGATGGTATGTGGGAGGGCGACTCCTCATTGCAAATGTAACAACCCGACCCACTCCCAGGCTCGAGCCACTGGTTCGATGGATCCCAACCCGCCCCTTAGCAGTTTCGACTCTTACCTCAAAAAGACTAGGAACCAGGACAATAATCTCATTAATGGCCTCCCTTTATAAACCCTTAAAGATCCTTCACAATTTTCAATATATAACTAAACTTCTGGGGTGTTACAATCCACCCCCTTAAGGCACACGCATCTGCGCGTGTGGGACCCCAGGGCCGAGTGTTGAACCGGCTCTGAATATCACTGTAACAACCCGGCCCACTATCGGACTCGAGCCCCTGTTTCGAACGGATCCCAACCCGCCCCTTAGCAGTTTCGGCTTCTACCTCAAAAAGGTTAAGAATCAGGACAATCATCTCATTAATGGTCTCCCATTATAAGCACTTGAAGATCCCTCACAATATTCGATACAAGACTAAACTTCTAGGGTGTTACAGCAAACCAGTGCCACCCATGTATGCCAATGCAGATAGAGAGTTCCACCCAAGTCCGCATTTGGATTAGGAGCTTCCTATCGAATGGTGGAACCCACAGGTTTTCACTGATATTGCTGACCTAATTGGTGGTGCTTTCGTTGAAGCAAATAAGTACACAAGGCATCTCCAGAGGTTTGGTTTTGCCCATATTAAAATCGACATTCCGCTGGGTTTCTGCCCAATATCAGAGATTGAGTTGGAGGTTGTAGGGGGGAAGTCTTTGTTCAATCTATTGAATATGAAACAAAGGTCAAGTATTGCCCAAAGTGTGAGTCTCTAGCCCACTTCGACGGTTCCTGCATATTGACTGAGGCATCCAAGGAAGGGAAGAAGGTTGCCCCCAATGCTTGGCATCTAGTTAAAGTACCAAAAAGAAGACCTCAACGTAACAAGGTTAAAGAGGACCTGCAGCTGAAGCAAAATAAATTTGAAGCCATGTCGCAGCTACTTGATGAGAAAGCAGATGGGGACAGTTCTCACGACGAGAGGCAAATAGGCTGCCCTGCTGAGAAGGGACAGGGGACCACCGAGTCTGTGGACACTAACAGTGCACATGCCAGTAACAATTTAGTCGGCTCTCAGAATGGTAGAGCAGAGGTGTTGGCTTTCCATCCAGTCCCTCTGTCACCTAAAACTAAAACAAGTAACCCTCCAAAATCTCGTCTGTCAGAGGGAATTACCCCAACTCGTTGGAAGGGAACAACAAGGCTAAGTCGGTAGAGAAGGCTAAGAAAAGATCTCTCAAGCACAAGGAGGTAAACGAGACCAAAAAGCAAGTTAGTTCTCCAAAAATGAGTGTCCAACTGAAAACTGTAGGTGGGGGACAACAAGGAGATGAAGATATCTCAATGATGGGGGTTGATCAGAGGTCTCAGGAGGGTTTCCCCTTAGACGAAATGGAAATGAGCATTGATGAAGGGCAGACCGTTTTACAAGCTTTAGCTGATGTCGAGGATGTTGATCTTGCAAATACCTGGCTTGCTAGCCAAGAAGGGAGGGAGAACGACCAACCCTACTTATGAATTTCCTCGCATGGAATGTCCATGGGCTGGCATCTCTTTCAGCTCAACATGAGTTCTTACAAACTCTTGGGACCTTGAAAACCATTAAAATTTGTGAATGACTATTGCAAATTAGTGCCTCCATAGTTAGCCGTGATTAAAATCATTGCAATAGACCTATACGGTGAAGCCACCTACATCTAAATCTATAACGCACCTTTAAACTGGCGTCTTGAATCTTTTTTTACTTTTGGGCTTCTTTTCTAGCAACTTTTCCTCTTACTCTGGTTGACCACTTTCATTCTTGTTATCAATGATGGCTTTTTACCTATCTACAACATGTTAGCTGGAGGGTGCACAATGGATGATGTATCTTTGGGTTGGGCAAGGTCTATGGGGATTAATGCTAAAAGGTGAATTTAGTCGTCATGTACGGTCGAAGATGGTTATACGCACAGGCCTGGTGCATAGGCCTTTATGCATGACATGGCCTTAAAGTCCATAAAGTGGGCCACAACCATTCTAAAAGTGGGCTAGGGGTTCACACGTCATGCACCGGGAGCTGTGCATGGTGCATTCTAATGCACGTAACCCTTTCTCATGTCCGGCTAAAATGAACTTATGAACAACAATTGTAGCCAAAAATATGTGAATGCAGTTCCAAACTGAAGTTATGAAAATTGGTAGAACTTGTTAAGATTTGGCATGGTTCTGCTACACAAATGTAACCCTCATCAAAATAATCATAAGTTAGCATGGTTAGCAGCTTTCACATTATTTACAACTAATAAGTGGACAATGTTACAGAACCATCCCCACTCATACTGATCATCACAATTTACTGTGTGGTAGCATCTATACTATAAAATCAACCAACAATGAGTATGGTAAAGTTTGATTCTTTGCTTTATACCACCTTCTCAAACATTGATTCAAAGAAAACTGAATGGAACGCTTTGCAGTTTAAGCAACATTTCTTATCTTATCAAACATACCAGATTATCATCATTATAGATCCCATCAAAGGTACATGATTATCCTCGTGCTTTATCCTGTATACAATTTGTGCAGATATGCTTTCTCTTTCTTCCAACAAGAATTAAATCTGCAAAATATATAGAACAGAAACAAAAACTGGAAAAGCTTAGAACATTCCAGCCACGATAAAGACTTCGTCAGCTGATCTGCGAAAACAAAGCACTACAACTAGCCGGGAACAGTCTAGTCAACACTATTAATGGTTCTGCCAGAGTTTATGGTCATCCCAACTGATTGTTTTTGTTTTAGCAGATGATCCCTCTTATGTGCGATAAGGAATACAGCAATCTACCGACAATTTATTCATTTGGTAAACAAACAAATTTAGTTCCCAACAAGCGATCCATTAGTTTAGTTTCTGATTTAGAAAAGTAATTTTGTTACATTTACCTCCCCTTTGGCACCAACGATACACACAAAGTTCAACTGCAGAACTTCTGGCATATAATCTCAAAGTAATTCTCAACTAACATAGAGTCCTCAACCAGGCCTTAGATCTATTACAAAAGGAAAAACAAGAAACCGATGCTTTTTTAGTTCATTTATTCAAATATTTATCCACAACTCTATTGCTTTGACCATCTAGACCTTAGAAAGCCTTTTTAAGCGAGAATTTGTTAGCACCTTTTTACATGCATTGTGATCATGAAGCTGCAAAAGATCCGATGGCACTTTGATCTACTTAACAAGCAAATGATGACGATTTTCAATCCAGAAAAGGCATTTCTATCATAATTGTTTCAATATTGTTTTATAATTCAATCAAAAGAAAAAACAAGTTAAAGAAGAAAATTGAAGTAAAAAATTCAAATGAGTAGGGATTGAACCTTTTGAAGAGCCGCTGTAGTTATAAGGTCAAACAATAAACAATGATTTACACTGCACTACAGTATGGTAATAGAAAACATGAACGTAAGGCAACAGACTCTGGAGAGAGAGAGAGGTGATAAATATTTTCATCTAGCCCTTCACCCATTTAATTAAAGTTAAAATAAAAATAAAAATAAAGAGAAAAATGTGGTAGGTATTTTCATCATCTAGTATTAGTTCATACTTCATACTTTTTTCTTCTTCTTTTCATTTCAATCCTCCATTTGTTTCATATAAACGACGACATTCGTTAGATGGTTCGGTGACTATTGATAATCAAAGTTATATATATATATATATATATATATATATATATATATATATATATATATATATATATATATATAGTTGTCTTTCCCCAGCCTCTGAAGGGGAGGGGGTTTGCTTTTGGAAAATGACATATGAAAAACCACACCACATTTGGTTTCTTTTGCTTGATATGAAGCAATGGGTTGCTCTCCAGGCAACTTTTAATCGCCCCAACGTGGGCTACTTGCAGCCACGAGTTATATATATATATATATATATATATATATATATATATATATATATATATATATATATATATATATATATATATATATACACACAATTTTCAACAAAGACGTGACCCTTAATTTTTGAAGTAATTACAGTTCAGCTTGACTTTCTTTCTTGGCATACTTAAATTTAAGGAACATTAGTGCCCCTAAAAGTTTGCAATTTAATGTTTTTTTTTTCTATAAACTAACTGCCAATTGCATCTGTTTGTAATTCAAATGCTAAAAAGTTCTCAAAACTAACGGAGTTTACTTGAGAGTTAAGGTACTGCCTCTTTCTATATGCTCATTAAAAAATGGGAGAAACTTCCGATACGGCAGTTGTTGAAAATGACGGCATTGGTGCCCCTTGTTTGAGTGACCACAACGTTTCCTTCTGCTGGTACCTACAAGCCCACGGAGTAATGAAGTTGACACAGACATAAAGAAACGAAAATGCTGGATGAAACACTCACTTCCTGTGAGTGGGAAGCCAATCCACTGTTGTTCCCAATAAAAACCTAATCGTCATCTTTCCTTCTCACTTTTTTCTTCTCTTGCTTTCAAGGTATGAGATGGCTCGAGAACTTATGGACCTACTATCTCATACCAAGGGTGCGGATAGGTGGGCGCTTCGTGCGGCATATGCCCCACAAAGCGCATTATATGAAAGCTTAAATTGATGGTTGAAAGCTTAAATTAGTGGGCCCAATTATATAGGATTGCTTCACCAGACCTAGGTCAATCAATTGAAAATTTGCTAATTATATGCTTAAGACGCTATATAAAAAAAAATTCTAGTTCTGCCTGTGCTCCATACACTCGTCAACTATCAAGCTTGCCACAATAAAATAACTACATGCCATTTTTTATGCCAGCCAACTAACCGACCCCTCACTCACGAACACTCCAAAAAATAAACGGAAAGAGAATCACAAGATTCATTTCATTGCACACACACGCCCTTAAAACGTGCGCACACGGATGGACATCAATAACTAGATCTTGGCATCCATCTGAAGATTCTTCATTCTTTTAGCATAATTCCGGTTCCAGATTCTTCGTATTTGACAGTTTTAAATTAAGAGAAGTGCCACAAAAACCAAAAAATAATATCGTGGACTTTCCGACGTCCAAAGCTACAGGCGATGAGTGTGTATAATGAAAAAAAATGTGGAAGTCGCAGCCAACTACATGGTGAGCATTTATCACACATTCATCAAAAAAATTGAACCAAACTTATTTAAATTTATGAATTATTACCTATCCGCTCATTTAACTTGGGAGGTGTCGGCAAAGAATATGTAGTAACATTTTCATCTGCATATACAAATGTATTTTTTGAAGGAAACACTGACATTATGATGGTGTGCATTCAGTGCGGCTAGCAACTTGTGACAAATCAGAGTTTATGGACTGTAATCAAGCTGCATTGTAACGTTTGGCACCTCTTGCACCATGCCAAAATGTCCAGTCATGTCCTGACAAGCTTCATTGTAACAGGGAATGACAAAGAACTCATATTGAATCATCAAGCATTTGCGTTCATAAAAATTAATGGCCCAAGTACCGCTTGACTCGATTTCGTTTTATGATCGACGGTAGCAACCGAGAAAGTTGATAATCGCTCAAAAACGTCACATTTTTCATGGCTCCATCAAGCCAGAAGGGATTTCCTCCCCGATATTTTTTATATCGCTTGCTTGCGTATGTGTGACGTGTGAGCCTATTAAGACGCTGGGAGACAAGATGAATCAAATAATTTTCTCTTTTATATATATATTTATTTGTTTGTTTGTTTGTTTATTGATTTTGTGGTCGTGAGCCATTCATATATCCGTGGCTCCGGCTGGCATCATGACGCCGATTTGCAAAGACATGGTGTCATGAGGCTCCTCCGCCTTTTTGTAGTTTTCGGCTTTAATAATCACATCACGTTGCAAGCGACCTTAAGGGTCGTTCTCATGCATCAAATCAAATCAAAGCAAAAGAAGGTCAGCGGTGGGGATTTGGGGATGGATATCAGGTTAGTATTTGCACCCAGTTGTCGTCATGAGATAGCTGAACATCATCTTCAGCTCATCCCGCCAATGGATTGAGCCCTTGTGCAAGGCCATGACGTTGTTGGAGCTGGTCTTCTCCTCTTGTCCGCCAGCAGCCCGGGGAATCCCTTCATCTCCCAACTCCTCCATCGTCGGCCATACACATCTGGACCATTTCTCTTTCTCTCTCTCGATGCCAGCGTGAGTCTGGGAGGGTGGCGACACGCATCCTTCTGATCAGCCCTTATCATGATCATTCCTACTAGTGCTTGTTGGCCATCAATCGACCTGGTCGGCTTGCATAAAAGTTTCATTCCGCTGATGCTGATAGCTATACATACAATCTGATCTCAAATTGGGCGTCCTTGTCATTCTCTTGCGACCTTTTTTTCGCTTAATTACAAGCGAAAACTATGCATGGCTAGCTAGCATTTATCTCTGTATTGTATTTTTTTTTTTTCAACTGACGAGTTGAAGTTAATTAGGCAGATATCTTCCGGATTATATATTTTGTGGCCCGCAACCAGCTGAATGTTCTCTGAATTGAAGGTGTAGTAAGACTAGTTGCTAGGCAGGGTGTTCGATCTCGATCGGCCCTCGCTAATCAACTATGGTGGCTAAGAGGATGAGACGAGCCCTCATTCATGCATTGTTTGATTACCGTGATTAACGCATTTACTTGTGGACATGTGGATCAGAGGCGCAGAGGCCACATATGATCTTCCTCAATTTCCCCGTAAGGTGGGATCTCACCTCTCGCAGACAACTTGTATGCTTTCACTACTTTGGATAGAGAAATACTCCCTTCACATTCACACAGTGCAACACCCGATGCATTGCATTGGGCGGTGTGTTCAATCTTTATCCGATGCAATCCATGGTGCTCCCATGGTTGGAAGATTTCTACATTTTAAATATTTATTCCACAATAGCTTACCTATACTAAAAAGTGATTGATGATCTCAAGGAACATTAGGGCTTGAAACCAATGTCCGTGATAAGGACTAAAAATACTGTTGGGTTTAACTTCACAACGCTCCATGGCCGCAGAGAGCTGCAGTTAGATCGATTTCTCCGAGTTAAGAGGAAGTTAAATCCTTTCATTAGTTAGTAACATTTGACGCCTTCTTCGCTTTATTAGGTCTTCTGAGCGTTTGCAAAACTGATTCGAGCTGCGGGAACTCGAACTCAAATTGACAGTTGATGGCAGAGATGAAAGCAAGCAATGAGCATGAGAGCATGCCAAAGCGTTTCTGCCATGTAACACAGTACTGCCGATCCTTTTTACCCGATCTGCATGAAAAAAGGAGGTTCTTATTACTATCGCATTCGACAGTAGTCATGGAGTTCCGTCCAGATTCCGCACTCGCACGCGTCTCTCCCTTTCCTAGAGCTCCATTCGTAATATATATGCGAATGACTGTAAAGAAACAGTCGGAGATGGAAAGAGGCCGGAGAGTCGGTGCAGAGACCGAAGTTCGTTGGCCATTGGATCGATGCAGAAAAACCAGACAAGCAATCATGGTATTCCTTCTTCGTCTCTCCTTACACACAAAAATTGACTTCAACAGGTGGCAAATCAATTCGATGCAGTATTTGTAGTTGAAAAGAATTAAAGAATGTCGTGTTTTACTTTTTATTTTTTACTTGGTTGTCAAATCATTTTTATATATTTCAATCAAATTTACAGCATTTTTACCGCGATATAGAGCTGAACGACTGAATCAGCGCAAATTTCAGTAAATTGGGAGATCAATCTATTTAATTTCAAAACCGAGTTTTCAAGTCCGCCTGGCCGTACAGAAATTCGACGGCTGATCTGCAAGCTTCTCCACCTAGGTAGGGGTCCCGCCGCCGGGAGCCGCCCCATATAGGGAAACCCACTTTTGGGTCACCCTCCTTTCTTTTCCAAGTTGACATTTTCTGGCGTGTTCTTTATCTCTTTATCTATGATTCCCCTCCCGTGCGCACCTAAATAAATTGCGGAATTTTTATTTCCAGCCCAAGTTTCTACGTGAACTGCGGAAAGGGACTTTCACTTTCAAATTTTCTCTACACCTGCTTACTTTTTTTTTAATCTACAACCTGTTAAGTTATTAAAACCTAGTTCAGCGGGTGAGAAAATGCCAGTTTTCCATATTGTCCTTATTTTGTTGGCAAATTAACCGTGAGTATGAACTGTGAAGTACAAGTAAGTCTTATTAGGGACCGCCGATCCGCCACCCAAGAAAACGCTTCGCAACACCAACAGAATGATGGGCCTAATTGATCCAAACTCAGAGACATAGCACCCTTCACATACGCTAATCTATTTCATAGCTTTACCTGAGCAGCAATAATGAATTTCCTGATCTTTAGTATAAATTTAATGATACTCTATAAGCGTTACTTTTTAGTGACTCCCAATGTCCAAGAACCAGTTAACGTTCGGGTTTTTCAGACGACAAAGTGGTAGGAGAAAATGGTAGATTTCATCCCCCAGACGATAGAACATGTTATAGACGGAAGCTTTTCTCAGGACGGCAGGATTTTAAGATGTGCGGAAACTAAATCCGCCAGTCACTGTGAGAGTTACAGAAACACTAAGTCCATATATGCGTAGAAATCCAACTCTGACAGCGGATGATGAAGATTGTACAACCGTGAGCACCCTGTAAGCAACAAGGCAAAACGTAGGCATTTACAGATAAAATCGACTCGAACAAAGTTACTCTTCCTAGAATTACCAACAGATTCAGTTGGCAACACATGAAATATACGTCTTTTTCTTGATTGTGTGGAGGGTACATGTGCAGAATGGCAGACCGGCAGCACTATGTTCGAGGTGGGAGTGACGTAAATTGTTTTCTACGTGTTCGTAAACAGTAACACGCGGGCACATCGTACGTCTGGTTTTCTCTTCAGCCTTCTCTGATTTTCACCTTCTGTTAATAACTTAATGGGAAGTTCAATCTAGATTCTAGCTCTGGCAGGCCTCTGGCTCGTCCTTCACATCCTCAACCCTAATCAACCACGAATATGCATAAATTTGTTATGTCATGCATGGAACCAGCTAAGCTAAGTGCGCTTGACGCCCAAATTAAAGTAGGTTAAGCAAATTACTTGGTTTTCTTTAGTACTTGTTGTCTTAACTTAATCCCCAGGATGGAGCCAGAAAAATCAACCGCTGAAGTCTAAACTTGTGGGGACGCCGTTCAAATATTTTAAAGAAAGTCTGTTGGCTTAAGCCAAACCTCGGGCAACATTGCATACGGGACGAGAGCGGATAGAATTCGGATGTATTCCTATGGGAGGCACAACCTAAAACTATGGGATTGCTAAATAAATAAGAAAGAAAGTGATTGTCCGCGACCTTGTAAGTTGTAATAGAGGAATTGGCTATTGGTTTCCTGCCTTAGCAGGGTCTAGAAGGCAATGTACACGTCAATCTACCCCATAATGGTGCAACTGTACAAGGAAAGTATTGTTTAATTATAAAAAACACCAACGCTTCCACCCTCTGTTTTGATCGTGTGACCAAGTCTGGCTAAACCAGTCTTCTCGAGTCGATTAGTTTCGTCATACTATTTATACTGTATAACTTTTCAACCTTAAACAGATGGTAAGTAAAGATACGAAGAGAATTTAGCTGGGCTTTAGAAGGCCCGATCAAAGAAGACGTTTGCAAGAGGCACTCTTTAAATCGACATTGCTTAAACAGATGGCAAGTATAGATACGAAGAGAAATTTCGACCATGCTTTATAAGAAAACCTCACAAAAAGTTTCGAAAATAGCAGAATATAAAGAAGCTTTGAAGATTCAGGGCCTTCAACTTCACTTCCTTCACGTTTCCTTATTATGACCGGTTATATATTTTAAAGTAGGACATTTTTTCGAGTTTTGATGTCCAAATGAGGCTTGATCGTGATCGAATGGAAGGAGGGCGTATTCATCAAACAATGGGAGGGCATTTTCCTGATTTCAACTTTCGCTTCTTCGAGAGGGCAGGCAAATCGAGGGATATACCGCCCTGACATTACCCTCTTGTCCTCCCCCCCGCCCCCGTTCCTTTCGTATGCCTCTCAGTCCGTGTGCCTCACGACCAAGATTCGGAGAGGGAAACTTCATGTGTGAGAGGGACCACTTGCCGTCACGGCCCTCTGCAAGTTGTAGATGAAGAAGACGATTTCCAAGTTCTCGAGATATGATGCTCTACTCGACCACCGAGCATCTGGTACAGCCGTTTGCTTTAGAAGCCACAACCATTGCGTCATTTTCCTAGCAGCTCGGGCCCCAAGCTCACCTAAGCGAACGCTATAAAAGGGTCGACTGGGGCAGTTGGTGGCTTGTCAACTTTGGCATACACACACACACAACAGAGCAGAGAAGCGGTTTGCAATGGCGACTCTTGTTCAGCACTCGTGGTTGTTCTTCGCCCTGCGTCCAGATTGCCTCACGCCACTGGACAATGCGGGTGTCCTTCTGCTCTGCGCCCTCCTCGCCCTTATCTTCGGCGTCTTCCTTCCTTGGTCTTACCAGGGCGGCCCTGCCTGGGGGCGGTGCTGGATGGGGAGACCCAGGGGGATGAGTTGCAATAATGCCATACCCGGCCCTAGAGGGTGGCCCGTCGTCGGGAGCATGAGCCTCATGAGCGGCCTGGCTCATCGGAAGCTCGGCGCTGCCGCCGCCAGTCTCCACGCTACTCGACTAATGGCCTTCAGCTTGGGGACCACACGGGCCGTCGTGACGTGCGACCCGGACGTCGCGCGGGAAATCCTCCAAGGCTCGGCCTTCGCCGACCGTCCAGTCAAGGAGTCGGCGTACGCTCTCATGTTTGATCGAGCCATCGGGTTCGCACCCTATGGCGCCTACTGGAAAAGCCTCCGACGAGTGGCCGCCACCCACATGTTCTGCCCTCGCCAGATCGCCGCCTCCGAGGGACGTCGCGTTGAGATTGCCGCCCGGATGTCCGCTCGCTTTGCCATCTCCGGGCGGGGTCTGCAGGTGCGGGACGTCCTCAGAATAGCGTCGCTCGACCACATGATGGGCTGCATCTTCGGGAAGGACTACGGGCTGGATGAGACGAACACGGAGGTGGTGGAGCTGACCGAGTTGGTTCAGGAGGGCTACGACATACTCGGCGTCCTCAACCTGTCGGACCACCTCCCCTTCCTCGGTCTGCTGGACCTGCAGAGGATCCGACGCCGATGCTCCCGCCTCATCCCTCGAGTGAAACGCTTCGTGGGGAAGATCATCGACGAGCACCGCTCTGTTTCCATTTCCGACGAGAAGAAGGCGAATTTCCTCGACGTGCTGCTCTCCTTTCGCGGCAGTTTCAGCTTCCTATCCGACTCTGATTTGATCGCCGTCCTTTGGGTATCTTTTGCTTCGGTCTCTTTGAATGAAATCTTCGCGCTAAGCGAGTTTTACCTTTTTTCAAATTTGTGCCCCGCGTGATTCCATTTTTCCGTGTCAGGAAATGATTTTCCGGGGAACAGACACGGTGGTGGTGCTGATCGAGTGGGTGCTGGCGCGGATGGTTATGCACCCGGAGGTGCAGGGGAAGGTGCAGCAGCAGTTGGACGACGTGGTGGGGAGGGCGCGCCCTGTGGCAGACTCGGACCTCGCCGGGCTCACCTACGTAAAAGCGGTAGTGAAGGAGACGCTGAGGCTGCACCCTCCGGGTCCCCTCCTCTCGTGGGCCCGTCTAGCAACGGAGGATGCCGTCGTGGATGGGTGGCAGGTGCCGGCCGGGACCACTGCCATGGTCAATATGTGGGCCATCGGACGGGACCCGAGCATCTGGCCCGACCCGCTCGAGTTCTCACCCGAGCGGTTCCTGCAGTCGGGGCCGGATCCGGAGTTCAGCGTCCTGGGTTCCGACCTCCGTCTGGCGCCCTTCGGGTCGGGCAGGAGGAGCTGCCCTGGGAAGACGCTGGGCCTTGCCACCGTCTACCTCTGGGTGGCCTCTCTGCTCCACGAATTCGTGTGGATGCCCGGAGGCCCCGCCCCCGTCGACCTGTCCGAACGGTTGAGGCTTTCCTGCGAGTTGGCGTCGCCTCTCACCGTCAACGTGCTCCGCCGCCGCCCATAGCTTTCCGGTTCATCCTTTGGGTTGTGATTTTGTACAGTTGTTTTCTATATTTGTTTTGTTTGCCTTGCACTTTTCGTCGTCCCTCTTCTATGATGTGAGTCCTTTTGTCATCGTTGCGGTGGATGAACATGAAAAAGGAAAAAAATGTATGTTTGCTCGCTCTCTCGCTCATTGTACATATTCCGATGAATTTGATTGCTATTTCCCTAAACTATGGCACTCAATGAGTATATATATAATGAATACAAACCCTTGTTCATCTCAAACATTACTCCCTTTTGTCTACAAACCGTGCGTCCGAGGGGAAGGAACACACCTCTCTCTCTCTCTCGGTTTCCTCTGGCTCGCTTGTGCAAGTGTCTCAACATGGGTATCTATCGATCAAGTGGGGTGTTCCGGTAAAGTCTGCAAAATGGTTACATGGCTACATGCACACTCCACTGCGCGGAAAAATTATGTAAGAAATGTGCAATGATCAAAATCTCTTTATTTAAGTAAAAAAAAACATTTTAAAAATGTATAGAAGGGTTATAGGAAAAATTCAAAAAAGTATATAATAAACATATTACTTTATAAAAATATTTCAACTCTTTTTTTTTTTCTTTTCTATTTCTTGATCTCTCCCCCACCACCTTCACCACGCTAAAACGCCAAAGGCTAAACTGCTGAAGTCCACCCGTACGTGTGGTGTGGTGGAGGGGTCTGGTCTCGTCACCACAATCGACAGATGTGCTCGCTTGCCGGACATCGTGGTGGAGGGGTCTGGTCTCGTCACCACAATCGACAGATGTGCTCGCTTGCCGGACATCACCATTCCAAGCATGTATCGGTGGCGGTCCTTTTTCGGCGGAGTGGACGGCGACCCTCGTAAACGTGCTG
Organism: Nymphaea thermarum; assembly: GCA_011799765.1. Classification (NCBI taxonomy): domain Eukaryota; kingdom Viridiplantae; phylum Streptophyta; class Magnoliopsida; order Nymphaeales; family Nymphaeaceae; genus Nymphaea; species Nymphaea thermarum. The sequence continues at coordinate 409,886 of JAANDH010000436.1, forward strand.
CCGGCGTCCTTATTTATTGCACTTATTAAGCGATCTGAACTTCTCTTCCCCAACATTGACTCGGCTCCACCTTAAGCCTTACATCGCGGTTGACAAATTTCTGTTCATGGGGGGCGTCTTTGTCTTCGTAGTTTCAAATTTAAAGTTTCTGCTTTCTTACATTTTTTTATACATTTTTTTATACAACTCTTGCTTAAAATTCAGGTCTCCTCAAACCATCACACGTTGGGTTGTCCGTCGAAAGATGTGAAAATTCAGGTCTCCCAGGTGCTTTTAATGGCGTGATTAATGTCGATTCCTTCCTTTTTAGTTTAAATCTTAATTACGCTTAAACAATAGCAAATTAAACTAGGCTCCTCTTCTTACCATGACGGAGCTTGAAAAACTTGCGGCCAGCGAGGCGCGTCGGCCTGCAAGTTTTGGACGGATAATCCGTTTAAGCTACCCGTCGCCTTTTTTCTTGTTTGAAATTTCCACCTTACGAGTAGGATTCGTCTTTTTCGTCTTCAGGCTGAGCACAAGGACCACCTTGGCCCTCTCCATCGTCGTCTTCTCCGCAACAGCCCCAAATCCTCTGATTCTCAAAATCACCATCAAGTTCCTACAGTTCTCACTCTTCTACCAACCTTGCTTTTTTTTTTTTCAGATGGAGCTCGGAGATGGCGATTCCGACTGCGGAATGTCGATGCACAGGGGCTGCTTTACACCTTGCTATGTGAGGTCTATCAGTCTGATCCAGTTCGTAAACATCTCTGCACCCGGGTGCATGGAGATCGGTCCTGCTTAGTAAGCATCGAGTGGGTTCCAAGTGTTTCGTCCCGACCAGGCCTGGTTAGAACTCGATCGCCCCCTCCGTAGTTGTGCGATAATAATAGAGGAAGCTGGGATGATGAGGATGCCATGTCTATCAGCATGGAGGGAAGACCAATGGCTCTAAATTGTCGGGATCGGCGGTGAAAGCGACTAAACGCATGTGGGCGGGGGCAACGGAGGAAGTTGAGGGATTGGGAGTGGAAGGGGTCGCTGTCTGGAGCTTGATGGCTATAGCTAGGGTTGGGAGAAGCTCCATCACCGCAACAACAATCTCAGATTTGAGAAGGAGAAGCCTGTAGCTGTAGAATGATAGTACTACTCTGCTTGCATTGAAAGAAGAAACTATAGCGCACCTGGGGCGACGAGAAGATACTGGAGGTTGACGTTGTCAGCATCTTGCACGTATCTGTCGTGGGGTGGACCGAAATCCGACCGGATCTTGAAATGGCACTAGACTTTTGTCATCTTTTTGCCGGTCGTGGCCCACTGCACCACCTGTAGGTTCAGTTCCCAACGATTGACCGGCGGCTCTGGAATTCGATGGACCACAGCCCACTTAGGCCAACACTCTTCAAGTCCACACATGAAGGATACTCTTTTTCCTTTTCACATTTTATTCGTACTTGGAAATCACGATCTTTTTCTCATTTACAAAGGCAAAAGAAGAAAATGATAAGGTGAGAGATCAACCTGAATCACTGAAATGTAGATGTACCCCAAAAAGCAAAGGGTTTTTTTATCGCAAGTACGTATGTCATCAGCCTCACAACTAAACCCGGGCTTCCCTTGCAGCTTGATCGTTCTTGCTTGTATCTGATTTTTGTCCCGTTCCTATTCTTTGATTTTTTATAACTGTTTTCAGGTGCCATCTTCACAAAATTCGGTTAAGAAAAGCTAAATTCGGCTTATGTCATGCTTGAGTCGATGATAACGGTGACCTGCATAATCTAAGACGTACATTACGCTGACAACATAAACAATTTTCTGCACCCTCAGACGACAGGAAGGGAAATAGAATTCTTGGCCCCCGGATTGTTCCAGTAGGAAAGTTGCCTACTTTCGTAAGAAGCTGCCCATTTTCTCACCTCTAATCATCAAGCGCTTAAGATTAGGATACGTTCTGCTGAATCACGAACAGAAATGCTCCAACATCCGAACCATCCACCCATGCCTCAACGTAGACACACAAATTCATCCATGCATGCACAACACACAACGCATAAAAGAGTCCCCCTTCGTATGTGCAAGCAGGACATGCAAATACAACTCTCCCCCTGAGCTGCGCTACATTCCTCGTCGCCGGTGCTAATGATGATAATCCAGATCAAGCTCTTCTCTTCCTTTCATCTTACCTTTGTTTCCAACTTCTCATGCTGTGGTTGCAGAAAATATAATCCCGTTGGATTCCTTTCGTATATATGAATAATTAGGAGGAGCTATCTAGCAGCGTGTCATATTTTATATTTGATGATACCATCATCGAATTTTCTCCGCTAGCTGGATTTCTTTAACCTCATTTCATAGAGTTTGGCGACTGAAAAACACCAAAAGTTTCGCCAGCAATCACAATCAACAAGTCAGCCTGCCTAAGGTCGCCCCCTCTCTCATAAAATATCATTGATTAAACTAACCAGGGCGCCATTCAAAGCCTTAATTTATTGTTTGAAATTTTGAAGACCCAAGAGGCCACCTCCACGTTGCTCGATCGATAACCCTTTGGTAGCTATCCTTGAGTGCGTTGGCGCGTGCAATCGATCGTGGTGATGGAAACAACACGGGGGCCACTGGGAACGACTGGAAGATGTTCGTAGAGCCATTCTTATAAAGTTCCTGATGCCGACCCTTCACTAATTTGAGGGCTAAGATCAAACAGGCTGCAGCATCTCTCAGGAAAGAGAGGGAGAGAGAGAGAGAGAGAGAGAGAGAGGCCTTAGATCTGCCCTATATGGGCTCCATCCGTTCGAGTGCTGGGAAGTGGGCTGTGATGGAGAGAGGCAAAGATGTTAAGACCAAGTTGACGACCTAAGACCACTTTCTTTGCCAGGATAAGGAGAGGAGATAACAGAAACAAATTGAAGGCCTTTGTTCTCGAGTTGCTCTAGTTCATCCTCTTCATTTTCATCTTTTTTGCTAATTTGTATGGTTGCTACGTCACGTTGTTTTCAAGAAGCAAAGCCGGTGATAGCTAGTGTTATATGTATCCTTCCTCTTGGCATCCCCACCCCCCACATATTTGCCCACTTGCAGCCAATGAGACGAAACGATCTTTTGAACGAGGCACAATTTTAATGCATGAGCTCGC
>JAANDH010000437.1:0-65921 GCA_011799765.1 Nymphaea thermarum
GCTTGCTATTTCGAATTGATTGGAAGGACTTAAATTGATCTTGCCATAGTTATCGTTGGCAAGATTTCCATCATCATTGCTGTAATTGTTGTTGACCTTGATCTTGCCATAGCAGTCGTTGGTAAGATTTCCAACGTTGGCGTGATTGTTGTAACAGTTGTTGGCCAGCTTGGAATGATTTGAATGGCTTGCTTTAACAGAAGGCACTCGTATCTTACCAAAATGAAACAGAGACATGCTTTTTACGAGAAGAAATCAACTCACGTCATCGCTTTCGTGCACAAACGATATGAAGAAAAAATACATTTACACCTTAGTGATGGATTATATGAAAAAGAAAAACACCTGTTTCCTCTCGATCAAAAAGGAAAAGGGAAAACACTTGCGACTCAGGCTTTTTTTAATGTTTAAGATGGTTCCTCTGCCTATAACGCTTGGAAGCTATACTCGATTGAACTCTCGATGTTTGATTAGAAATGCAAGGAACGCATTCACTGTGCATGTCATGGCCGACTACTTTCACACCCCTTATCAGATTGGTATAACACCCCTCAATTTTGCCAAGCGCATGAACTTCAGGACTGAGCACCATGGAAAAACAAATTCAAAAGTATTGCCCAGTAGCGTTAGTCATTGTATAGACTACCCAAAGCAGCCTCGTTGCTGGTATTAGATACCACTTCCCTTCAATATCTCGTCTTCTAAACATAAGCTAACATGGCCCAGCATCAATTTCTCAACATACATGGCCTCTCATCCTTGGTTGATGGAATGAGGCATTCAAGCTGAAGGGCATCACAAGTTTGTTGCATGAAAACTACATATCAAGAGTTTCGTCGTTTTTAAGGGAGGGGGCACTTCCGAAGGACCCCGACTTTGTTGGTAATGAAGGGTCACATATCATGATAATCACTTTGGCCTATAGCTGAAGGTGGCCCATCAAATGGTGGTCAGTGTCTTCTTTCTTATTGAGAACCAAAGGAAAATGGGCAAGAATGCAAACTAGCCTGCGGAAGCCAAACATGCATTTCAAGCCCGGATTTGGGTGAATAAGCTATTCAGAGATTGATCCGACTCACTTTTTTGAACCTTCATTTGAACTCAGTAATTAGACGTTGCTTTCACATCGGACCGGGCTGAGGAACAGCCTTCGTGTCTTTTGGAAAAACATATGCATTAATGTCCGTATAGATATTCAACTAGTTCTTCAATTTGGATGATCCAGATTGATGGTACTCTACGAAGAAAATCTTGATAGAAAATAATGGTCGTAGGCAGACCTAAGCGGTTGTCACAGTGGGGCTGTCTGTCTGCCACGCATGGAAGATCAAGATTAATTCTATTCTCATAAGCTATAGATGTACCAATCTAAGTCTAGAAAGTACGTCCAACGGCTTAACTATGGTTATTTTCAGGAGGAGCTCACCTCTCTAGTTTCTGTCACGCATATTCAGGCCAGTACAATAAAGGTGCACAAGAAATAGAGGGGGGTTTTTAGTGATCTCCTGCCTACCGCAGCTTACTGATGCAAAAATTAGCTGGTTATGGCAGCTTTAGCCATCATTCTCAACATCATGAACGGAGGGAGCGGCCAGCCTTAAGAAATTAACTCGGAATTGGTACGTTTCCAACTGTTGATATCATTTTTTGACAGAGCAGCCATCGACTGCATCATTATTTGGCCCACCGGATCAACGCACATAGGAGAAAGCTGCTAATCCATCAGAGCTTGTTTGAGCTAAAAGCAGACAGTGGTTCATTTTGCAATATATGTTGCTATGCATATCGTATCACGCTGATGATCGTATTCACTGTAAGGGGGCAAAAATTGGTAGCATAATTTCTACGGTGTTGCTGCGGCGGTATCACCATCAATATCATCACAGAGGTATACGTGCATCGTTGCAGTTAACTTTGTCGACTGTCACTTGCAGATGCAAAAATCGATCATCATGTGTCACGGCTACCACCATCAAAGTGCATGGGATTTCATGTGATGCTGAAGGTACCATGAAACGTAAAACAGGTTCGGAATCCGCCTAAGTCCCTATTGCCGATCAAAAGAACAGGCACAACAAAAACAAGAACCCTGACGCCTTAAAACACCAGGCGTCCAAGTGAATGATGCGGGGAAACTGTTTGTTTTATTGACTTAACTGCCACGAGATGTAGAAAAATGTGGTGTATGGGACCTATGTCGCTTCACATTAAGCGCAGGAGGTAATTGACTTGGTCCTTCCCCATTTTTATGGTGTAGTCAAATGTCGTCAAGCATCTGACTGGGCTCATGTTACCCTCTTCCTTTCATTTGAGATAATGGTATTGAAATTCGCGTTGTTCACTTCGTAGTATGGACAGGCATCATGCTAAGAATTACAGTATTCACTAGTAGCTTCAAAGAAGGGAAAGAGAGAGAGAGGGAGCACCATGACTTCAAAGAATTTGAAAGCGCTGCCTCCCTTGTTTGATATCTGGTCTTTTCGCTTCTTTATGAGAGTTTTTCACATAAGATCTTCTGTGCATTTCTTTCCCTTATTTCCATTGCTAACATGCTAGTCTATTTGGACGGCATACCTACGGCAATTACAGTATATATATATATATATATATATATATATATATATATATATATATATATATATATATATATATATATATATATATATATATATATATATATATATAGCAGGGTGTTCTTTTTTATCAGCTCCTTGGATCTCTCTTTTTTCGCTTTTTTTCCTTTTTTATGTTGCCTTTCTATAGATACGGATCCTTGAGCTGTCTTTCACATGCATAAGCAATTGGACTAAATCGCTCCATTTCTTGGAAACAGCTAGCTTAATCCAATTTTACTACACCACAACTTTTGTCACAGCAACAAGTTTTTTGAAAGCTTTTTCTAATTTTCTAAAAGCTTGCACTTACATCTGGCAATTACACATTATGGAAAAGGACCTTCCTTTTACAAAGTACATTTCATGGGATGTGGCATGTGGCACTTGGTTCCTTTTCCTTGTTATCCGGCTCCTTGTTTTCATGCCTTCATTTTGGTAATAAACAAAATTTCAACTTAGCCTCTTCAACATGTGCATACGAAGTTTGGAAATTTGAAGTTAGAATTATTCTGTCACTGCCTCGTGTTTCTTCGAAATTATGCGTGACAAACATGCATCTAACCTACATTCAAGGAAGCAAAAACACTTGATCGCTTCGTGAACCAAGTTCCGAACTTTGGTTGCGTTTAGATACATGCATAAAATCATTTTTATTACGAACATATCTGATATGCTAATCAAGTAAATTTCCAAAATAGAAAAAAGCAAGATTGTCAATATGACATCACGCTGGAATTGGTGATCTGACGATTTTAAGGCAAATAATAACATATTAAACATTGGTTTGCTCCGCCATTCATGTACCCAAACAAATCCCAGTTGGTGAGCTAATAAACTGAAGAATAGTTGGTTGAGCTGCATATCTTTTAAAGAATACATTTGGCTTTCAATTACCATAGTTTGCCAACTTTCAACAGCAATTAAACCACTATCAAGAGTCTGCAAGGGGCCCTTCTTAGGTGTGTTCAGTCCTGTCTTTCAGCAAGTTGGTCCTTTCCCTATTGACGCTAAACGACTAGTAGTTTCTGAATTTAAAAAAGAGAGGTTTAGTTTATTATGTGATGAACCTTTTTAATATGATTTATGGTGGCAACCTCATAAAAAACAATAGATGGTACCTTTTTTAAAAAAAGGGGAAAATGACTTTTAGATAGATAATCTTTAGCGTGGTTTCTTGCTTTACAATGTGTTTATGTAGAATCCGACGACCAGTAACTAAATTTTGGGAAAACGAGTGCCAACTGCCACAGTGCATCGTGGATCAGAACCACGCTGTAATCTCCCTTCTATGACCATTTTTTTCCTTTTTATGGTTCCATTGTGCTGATCAATGTATCTTCAAATTTTGTTGCCTGCAGTTATCACTCTTAGAATATCTGCAACCCGATAGCTTTCTTTCTGCATCGGTGGTCGACACATGATTTTCAATTTTTCACAAATTTTCCCGAGTCAAGCAGCTTTAAAGCATGAAAATTACCAGCAGTGTCCTGTTGAATCTTGTGGGGTTTCGATGCAATTTCATCAGAACCAATGCTTTTAACTCCTTGTCCTTCTATCTTGAATCCAACACATTATTTACTCCAGCACATGACGCGAAGTCCCCGCGTAATGAACCATGATTGTTTAAGATGAATCTTAAATTTATTGCACTTGGATGTCCGAGGTGAACCATAATTATAGGCCGTACTCCAATAAAATGTAGTTATTAGTTTTCATTGTATGTAATAATCGATGGGGTTCATGATCATTTTTGGCAACGAACCATGTTGAGTTAACTGTTGTGTTCTTTTTATTCACACAAGTAGAAACTTCAAAAAATTGTCATCTTTGGTTGGTTCTGTATCATCTTAGAGATTGGCTTCAACATGACGTTTTGGGTCATGTTCAAATCATTCCTGTGCTCAAATTTCTGTTCACCCTCATGAAAATTTTAACCTTATGGCATGCCGCTGCTGGGGCTGCCCATGGCACCCACCTTGAAAATTATCAGTCAGACTTTGACCTGGTCATATATTGAACAATATTAAGCTGCACCGGGCTCGTGTGTGTAGGCAGGTTGCCTGACTGGCTGACTCGGCCATGGCAGGTACCCTGAGTCTGGGTCCTAGTTGAGCGATGTATAGCCTTGCTCACGATTATACATGGCATTGGAGATTTGACATATGGATGAATTAACACATCGAAGCAAGTTTTAATGCAATACCAAATACAACCATGTTTCAAAAACCATTAAGATATGCAGAGGCCACAGTTTTGCCGCATTTACAGAAAAAGGTAACTCAATTTTTCTGAATGTGGAGACTGTCAGATTCCGATCTTCACATAAATGTTAATCATGTAGTGTTCTCAATACCTTTTGGAGCAGATCAATGTTCAATTATGTATGCTAGCAGGGGAAGGGGAAGAAGAAAGAAAGGTGTTGCCGCTAACATGAACTTTAATAGATTATGATAAGGGCATCACCGCATCAGCTTTGGGGTTCTACCGACCGATGCATCCGTTAGTCTGATTCCACTTGAATAGACGATGCAACTTTATCCTTTCATTTCGGAAAAGAAAAAGCTAAAGATGAAGCTAAAGTTTCCTATTCAATTCAACCGTGGTCGTGGCTGCGAGATTAAAAAAAAAAAAAAAACACTTAAATAAGGAAATCTTATTTTTCAACTATTTTTCATTTGAGTATTGAACCCCAACTAAAAAAAAAAAAAACTTTAATAAGAAGAAAAACAGGGAACACCCGCTTGTCAAATTCTTGTATTGGGTCCCACCCGAAGCCTGAATCCAAGCTTAGGCCTAGAAAAATTTTGTGGGGAGTCGGTTGGATTCCCTTTCTTTCTCCAAATGCATAGACAGTAGCAGTTTTGGTGTCAACATAGGAGTTGCATCATCAGTCGATGTAAAGTATGGAGGAGAGGGGCGTTAGTTAGGGTTAGCTCTCCCACGTATCTTCCTGTCTACGGCTATGAGCGTGACCCCTTTCTTATTGGCCTACTCCCCACCCAACTCCCTCAGCCAACAATATGACGGCACTCCTAAGCATCATCCCTCACACTGTCTCATCATCCCAATGCATCTCTCCTACCCAAAAATGCCCTCCCCACTAAACTTCCTTTTATAAAACCACACCATTTTCATTTAATATGTGTGTGTGTGTGTGTGCGCGAGAGAAAGAGAGACTTGAAAGCTTTCATGCAAGGAACAAAACAACAGAACAGAAAAGAACTGAACTGTTCATTTCACTTGAACCAACTAAACGCTAGCTTTGTCGTGCCTTTGCTTTCTGTTTTTTCTGCGGCTAAGCGTGTGAAGGCCAACAAATAGTTGAGTTGGGTAAATCCCGATCAATTAAATGCATCAAGAATCCAGTTTGATTCGGCTGCAGAACCGTCAAGAACGGCCGATTAAACCAACTTAATTACCGCCGGTATCTGCAAACCTTGGGCATGCAATTGGTCTGCCAAAATAAACGTGTGACCTGCAGTGTACATGTGTGGAATTAGTACCACCCACTAATTTAATCTCAGCGTTCGTAGCTAAGCTGGAAGGAGAAGGTAATCACTTGAGCAGTCTGATGATCATGCTTAGCATCATCAGATGTAGCATCCTTACCTAACTGATCGAACCAGTTGACCAAGTACCCAATCTTACAATCCAAGAACAAGAAGGGCGATTAGATCAACTCTGATCCGGGATAAGTCAATATAGGTTATGTCACCCTTAGTTATGAAGGCCGACGTTATAAAAACAAAACAAAGCCACCTGTAGCCAAAACCCTTTGAGAAGAGAAAAGAATGGTTGAAAGGAGTCAAGGACAACAAATCAAATAAAATATGAAAAAAGTTTATTTATGACAAGAAAAATGTCTCGTTGGCATTGAGTTTTTAATAGCCGGGTACCCTGTTGCATTTCGTTTTTACCTTTAAAAAGCAAAAAAGAAGGGCGATGTTTGTAATTAGAAAAGCACAAAGCTTAATTTATGAGCCGGTTGACCAACTGACCTCGCTTTAGCAAGGATAGAAGCTAACCTAACCAGGCGATCCCGTCCAAAACCAGATAAGAGCGTTTAGAGTTGAAATAAAATAAGTAAGGGGCAAGCAGTTATCACCAACTCGGTGCTCTCCTTTGGCAAAGGGTACCGACCAACCAACTGCAGGTTAAGCAGGACAACCAAGATGTAAAAGCTGCTTTTCCATATAAAGGAGCCTACTTTAGTCATTTAGCAGGAGATCAATTATTTATCATGATTCAAAGCTGGCAGGCACATTTTTGAAATATAAAAACCAGGGTAATGGTACATGAGTCATTAAGCCTCTCTGCCTTCATGAGAAATTATTCTCAATATCAAATTCCACCCCTTTGTCTCATCCTAAGCCTACTGTTTATATTCGCATAGGCCACCCAGTGCCTGCAAAAGGACGCCATTACTCTTGAGTCTTTAATCTTTGAGGAGAGAGAGAGAGAGAGCGAGTGAGGGAGAGAAGGTAGGGGTTTCTGACTCATCCCCAAGTTGGTGTTCTTCTGTGGGGAGGGAAAAGATGCAGCAGATAGAGAAGCAGGCGTCTGAACAGCAGCAGCAAGTGCTCAGGCTGAAAAGCCTCGAAAGCTTCAGCGAGACTGTGAAGGACGAGAAGGGGGACGAAGACGAGGCGTCCCGGTCGGCGCTGACGGCCTTCAGGGCGAAGGAGGAGCAAATCGAGAGGAAGAAGATGGAGGTGAAGGAAAGGGTGCAGGCTCAGCTGGGTCGCGTCGAGGAGGAGACCAAGCGTTTGGCGGAGATCAAAGAAGTAAGCACATGCTCCGACCAATTACCACCGGAACTTTTTTTCAGTTTCTTCTCTTCTTTTATTTTCCTTGTTCCGAGTTCGTCCTTAGTTCTGTTCGAACTTCAAATTAAGGGTTCCCAACTCCTGGTTGGGAAGCATGGCCGTGCATGTCAAGTTGATCAGACGTCACGACTTCCACACCCAAAGTTTTTTATGTGTGTGTGGCGTGTGCGTGTGTGCATGCGTCCCTCCACAGAGGCCAAGGCTAAAAGGGGATCCAGTTTCTGGGGACTCGGATGTCTGGGGTTTTTATGTCAAAGATGGTTGGACATCAGGGGACGGTAGTAACTGACCATGATCTAGAACTTGTTGTACTACAAAACCAATTTAGACAGATCCCTGGGGAAAGCCGTAAAAGCTTCTTGTCTGTACCTCTTCTGATCCAAGTTTCAGCAGGCCTGGAGGTTGTGTTTGTGCAAATAGATATAGTGCTTCCCACCCATGAGAAGGGAAAAATGGAAAAACAGCTCCCCATGCAACACTGCAACCTCCCTTTGTCCGGCAAGTTGATGGTTTTTTCACAAATTTGTGTAACTTTTTCTACCACCACCTTCTAATTTTGGCCGTTATACCACTTGCTTGCTTGGATGAGACACATAGAAACTCTTGGGCTCTTCCCAGCAGGCCTTTGTTCAAGCCTCAACGCTAGATGCCTGCTGCATAAGTGCCGGAACGGGTAGGAGACCTACCTTGCAACCCAAGTGTTTCTCACTTGAGATCTAGAAAGGATGGAGCGGTAGTTGTGTATTTTTACAGACCAATTGTCCTTAAAAATTGGAGAAAGAAAAAAAGTTTCACACTTATGCATCAAATTGATGATGAATTGGTTGGTCAGACCCAAGATATCGGAGACTAGGTTTAGGCCTTGAACTGGGTCCAATCGAATCACCTTCATGATGTGTAGTCATCATAGGAATTATGAGCCAACCAGGCGTGGGGCCGCCCGTATAGCCTCCATCCATGGCTTTCCGCGGAAGCGGAGACTTAGCTCTTCCTGCTGGGGGTTGAAGATGCCCACAATTCAGCTTTTGGTGTTGGATCGAACCTGGTAGATCCCCCTGGTCTCGGGAACAGGGGAGTCCGGATTCCTTGATATAGTTGTTAGTTAAGTTGGTCTTCACTCAAGTTTACCTGCTTAAATCGCACAATGATTGTGCTTTCTTATCTGAAACGGTTAAGCACATAGCCAAGTTAATTCTGCATGCAATTCTTTTCATTAATATGAGTACGTTGTGTATCTTTGTTGCTTGCAGGAACTTGATGCATTGACAGATCCTACAAGGAAAGAAGTATCATCAATTCGCAAAAGGATCGACAGTGTGAGCAGAGAATTGAAGCCACTTGCTCAGGCTTGCGTAAAGAAGGTGAGTCCGTTATGTTCATGACGTTCTGACATTGGGCTCTGACGCTTCCCCATACGCCTTGTGTCCTAAGATTCTGTTTAGTACCGACTCCCTGTAGTTAGGCCTTTCATTTCGAGGTGTTTTTTTCACTTTTTGAGAATCTGAATTTCTTATTTTGAAAAGAAGAACAAGAAGGGGATTCTTCTATATATAACAGTAATTTTCATCGAGCTGGAATATGATTTGAAACTAGTAACACTTTTTTCCCGTTATGTGTTTTTTATCACAGGAGAAGGAATACAAAGACGCGCTCGAGGCTTACAATGAGAAGAACAGAGAAAAATCTCAATTGATTACTAAACTAATGGAGGTGAGCATAAAGATGCCTGTCTTTTTGGGTTTGTAAATTTTTTTCCTGTCTGGTTTTCATCTGATCATGGCAATGGTACCTTAATTATTTGTTCGCTTCTTCTAATTAATGCAACTTGGACCAACAGTTGGTGACCGAGAGCGAAAGGCTGAGGATGAAAAAGTTGGAGGAGCTGAACAGGAGCCTCGAGTCTATGCTCATAAAACCTTGAGAAAGCGATGGGGGGAGAAGAGTTTTACGGGGACTTTCTGTAACAAAGTGTGTGGTTTGGTGTGTGTCTTGTGCATTCAATTATTTGTTGCCGGTGCGCGTGCTTTTTTCTTTTGTTGTTTGTGGGGGTTCTTGTGACACATTGCTTGCTCGACCTTGTATGACTGTTAACTGTATTAAACTTGACATGTAATTGACAAGATCCATTGAGTTGTACCCTCTCTCTCTCTCTCTCTCTCTCTATATATATATATATATATATATATATATATATATATATATATATATATATATATATATATATATATATATATATATATATATATATATATATGTGTGTGTGTGTGTGTGTGTGTGTGTGTGTGTGTGTATGTGAGAGAGAGAGAGACGCGCCCCTTAATTTAAAAGTTAAGTCAGTTTGCAACTGGCTTTCGAAGCATCTCTCTACTGGTTTGAGTTGGCACCAACTCAAACGATGAGGAAACAGAGCATAATGGCACATGGGCATCGTCCTGTTCTGCTTGCAGAGCATCCCAAACTCTTGACCTGAACACAGTGGCCAAAGTGGAATAAGCAACGTTCACCTGATTTTATTTACTATTTTATCTGCAGATGCTCCCAGCAACCTTTAACTATATCTAGCTGCACCGTTCAATTCCCGAAAATCGTGTAATCAGATTGAAAATGTGTTGTTGTGTGTTCATATCTCATTCTCAGAGAAATATCTTCTTCGCGTGCAAGCATACACACACAGACATTTTATGAAAACAAATAGTTTTCTCACAACTACACAGTAATCTTTTTATACATTCTATATAATTTCTAGAAAGTTCCGAAAGATAATTTTGATACCTCTTGTTTTTGGATGGTAAATTGTTTTACGGGATCTAGTTTATTCACCACAATAACTAAGCAAGCATGACTGGTTCAACAGTTTCAGAAAAGTTGGTGGTTTGGTATCACCTAATCCCTAAAGAAGTGCCGATGCTTTAATAGGCCTTTAGTTTCATATTAGTGCGATATGAAATGGGACAAAGTGGGTTGGCCAGAACAAGTAAAAGTTTCGCGCTTGTGGCAGAATGCTTAGGCTTCGTGTCACAATCATGTTCCACTTATCTTCTACAAAAGATTCGGAGTCGCCTTTGCTTTTCTACGGTCAAGCTACGGGCGATAACTTTTACTAACATTACGGTCCAACTTTCTCATCTTACTCTTACTTGTACAGGTGAACAGACTCCGGCAGAAAACGGGCCCTTTCCTACATGGCAGTTCGGCTAAAACTATGGGCTGCAGTATTAAGATTCAGGACGTCAAACACGTGACCTTTGTTTTCTTGGTACTCAAAACTCAAAAGTAGGTGCAATCCCCACAAGACAAGATAGTCGTCTCTGATCTTTAAATGTTCAACGTAAAAACGTATATATATATATATATATATATATAATAGAGAGAGAGAGAGAGAGAGAAGTCAACTCTTCAAGCACGCCTTCACTTGCAACACATTTGAAATTTAGAAATACATGCGTCTTTTTGGGTTTGTTGTCTTCAGCTAGTTGAGTTTCGACCGTTACATCTCGTAGTTGGTATCCAACAGTTAGTTTAAGCATAAATTTGTGGGCTGAAGGCGCTAAACATTTCAACTGCCGAAGCTTTTGTCTTCCTTCAAAAAGCTGCAGCTAAGTCCTGAAAACCAAAATGTCAAAGTGTCATTATATATATATATAATTTGAGCTTATACGCACTCGATTTGTGCTTAATATGTACATTTTCTTCAAATTAATTATTTTTTATACTTTCTCAGCCTTTTGGCTAAGATCAGGTGCAAAGTAATGATTTTTGGAATTCTGTAGGATATTTCTCTTGCCGAGAACAAGATTTATTTTATTAAAGTTCAAAGTCTAAGGTAGGCTTAAGTTGGGTTGCGTTGAATGTGTCAAACCCCTGGGAGAAACTTGTGACCTTCTATTCTTTTCCATTTTATGGTTCCATGAGATGTTTCTATTACAAATCACAACTTGCATTTTATTGGGCAATTAAGTCTGAAAGTACTCCCAAGGAAGAAGAATATAGAGGTGACTTAGAAAGACAACCTTTGCTGCATATCACATGGAAAAAGTCAGCCATCACAAATGGCTTTTCTAAACCTACAGCAAGATCAAGGTGTCTTCCCTGGAAAGATAACAAAAAAGATCCGACTTTGGTAAAGGAAAACTAAAGTGGGAGGCGAGCATTTGCTTTTATTATTCAAGCTTCCGATGATTATATTTACAACTTGCAATACTAATGGAGTTTCATCCACATAATCGCCCTTTCTATTTTGCTAGAACAGGGTAAGATGCTGATCCACGCCGTGGCTGAAATTTCCACAGCTTTTAGCATGTCTTTCTTGGTCTCAAGTTATTAACATTAGCAAATTTCTCTTCATTTGCCCCTTATCAGACTGGCTAACATATATGTGAAGATAAATTAAAATGGTGAGAAAGTGAAAAGCTTGTATCATTCATTTTGCGTGAGAGTCATGCTCTTCGAAGTAGTCGGGGGCAATTTTACGAATGCGCCACATTCAAGCTTTATGAATGCAAGGAAATGAAAAACTTTTGACCTTTTATACCACATGAGATTTTGTTTTCACATTCCAATACCGACGAGCGCAAGACGCAAGGTCGACACAATGAATTGAAATCAATTTCTACATGAGTAGATTGATTACCACTCGCTATACTTTCCGTTTCATACTTCAATAAAAAGAAGAATGATAATGTCGTCCATGTAGAACGATAATAGAAAGTCCAAGTCAATCATGCTTATACAACGTCCAAAGATGCTTTTAGATGGAAAAACTTCTTTTTTAATATAAAAAAAAAAAGTCATAAAGTGTTCATCTTGCTGTCAAGACTTCTTTTCAAACGCCCGTCCCGCTCGATAAATCGCTGGTTGGAATTTGGAAAGCCAAGATGTTTTCTAAATTAAGAAAGAAAAGGAGGGTGGAAAGAAGATAATAAGATGTGGCCCCTATGTCCGTGTCCCAGATCGTTCTGTTAACGTGGACGATGTTGTGGCATCTTGCTATTTTTCATGTTGTTACTGTACATTGGTGATTTTTCCAAATTGATCATATGAGTGTTGACAAGCTTTGGGGGAGTTTGAACTTCCATCCTGCTCGAGTGAGTTGGACCTACAACAGACTCTGGAAGGGCTGGCATGAGGCCCGAGCCTACCTAAGAGAAGCTCATAGTCTTATAATTTCTTTATTTTTTTAACCCCCAACCCACATGGTTTGCTTTCCTCTGTGAGTTTTTTTAAAACTTTGAACAATTTCAGATCCACCCAGTTTCAAAACTCAGCTCCAGCATGAAATTTCATAAACTATAGCCGCATTCTTCATAATCGGACCACCTTCGTTTAGAAACAAGATGTCGTAGAAAGTACAAAGATTGGTTTTGACACCCAACCATAAATGGGTCACCCTGACCTTGCCTATTGAAAACTTTTAAACTTGAACGGTGGGGCCCTTACAGATTCGTGTATGAGATTCTTGACAGGTATTGATCCCAAATGGTCCCTTGGAAGGTTTCTGGCTTTTCATACGGCCCCCCACTACTTGATTGCTACCACATGTCGCATCAATCTGAACCAGCCTCTGAATTTAGATCCGGTGATCAACCATTGTCTGATTAAATAATCGACTTATTGGATTCTTCATTGCACTTGCAGAATCTTTTCTGGTTGTCCCAGGACCAACTCATTATTTTATATTGCTAGACAATTAGCCCATTTGGATGTGACGCGATACATTAATCTTTTAGGGGCAAAATATCTCCTGAAGATAAACTGCAACACAATCTGATCTTTTTTCTTTTGACATATCACGAATCTGACCACTTATCGATGTGCTACTGTGCCAACCCTCCATTTAATACACACGAAGATTAAAAAGGACAAACAATGAGTAACTTTCACACCAATGCTGAACAGCTCTATCATTAGAAATAATAATAATAATAATTGAAACGCCAAAATATCATTAGGGGTTAAAACAAAATCGTGTAAATCGAGATATCAGATATGGCATCCAGATAATTTTCCTAGATACAATCGAAAAATGGGAAACCATGGCGTTCAGAACAGATCATAAAATCCTATAGATTTAGACGCTAAATCATTCTTTTACAAGCAAATGCTTGATATCGACCATCATTCCAAGAATCTAGCACGAGTAAAAAAAATTTTGGATACAGACTAGGCTCCACCTCATAAAACACTCTTCGATTATGACCACGGACCTGCCATGCAAAGGTTTTCTCTTGAGACCAACCATGATTAAGCTCGTACGTGCTCTGTTTGGAACAGTCAGGAAACCTCAATAGGCCTCAAGAGGAAGACTGCAGGAGTTGCTTAATCTTCGAACCAAGTTTACGGTAACCTAATCAACGGACTTGAAATGGACGAGGGGAACAATGAACCAACTGAACATATAACAGCAATATGGTCTGATGATGTGTTCGTATCAAATAAATTGATATCTTAAAATTGAAAGAAATAACATTCTTTATCGGATGTTTCCGAAGAGACGGCTTAAAGAAGTAACATTGTGGTCAATGATAAGCAAGAATAAAATGGCGCAAAGTATATTTTGAGGTTTTGATCATATTGGTACCTTTGGTATAACAAAAAAATACAGTTATCAAACTACAAAACAATCAAATTACAAAAGGCATACCATGTTAGCTTCTTCAAATGTTGAAAGCATAACCGCATTGGAGACCTCACTCCATCAGATGGCATGGTGCATACATACATACAAATACTTGACACCTCAGCAACAAGAACTACAAAAAACAGACTATCCATGCTCCACGCCTCCGTTTGAGAGAAGTAGATGATACTCGTTCAGCAATTTAGGGATGTCACTCATACGCAACTGAACATGCACACATTCATCACACAAGATGGAAAGATTAAAAAACGAGCACATAACTGAAACTTCACCCAGCAGAGACCTATTAATGTCAACATATAGCCTATAGTTAGCTCGTCTTCATAATCCCTGGACTCATACCTGAGAAGCATTCCTCACATGGAAGAAGTGAAAAACTGGCGTGCCAGAATAAGTAGAGTCTGCATATTTCCTACAACAAGACCAAATACAGAAAAGTGGCGAGGGAAAAATCAAATGAAATTTGATAAATAAAAGTTAAAATCTCAATGGACTAAAGAAAGACGATATATTTTTCAATGCACAGGGTACTTGCTTTATGAAAGCAATGCACCAAATCTCCACAAAAGGCTGATAGTTACCTGGAGACCAAACGTTGATAGTCTCGGAGGAGTGGGCCAAGCTCTTGCAGCTGTATTGACCGTGCCGAACATTTCATCCAGTGCTCTCGAAGGCCCTGTATTGACATAAAGCTTAATGGAACATGCGGCCAATCTGTCAATGTCAACTGGAATAACCCCATACCAAGACGGCCACATACCTGAACAAGATCAGTCTCATTGTGAGTTGTTATATTCATTTTTGAAGCAAGCCTCCATGACAGATCAAGAAGCTCCTTGTCATTCACTTCGTCAACAAGTCCACCTTCAGATTCTGAAGAAATAGATACCGAAATACCCAATCTTTTATGCAGCTCAGCCGTAATAGATGCATCATCTTCCTATAGCAGATGGGGACGCAATATCAACTATTAGAAACACTTGATCAAAGGCAGAAACCTCAAGAACAGAGAAACTTTAATCCTAGCACTAATAGTATTCAAAAGCTAAAATAAGTGCTGATATACCTTCATAGGTTTGTCCAAAGTACTGGACATAACATAAGTGCTTTCTGAAGAATTGGTTTCTCGAGAGGGAGCTGACCGCTTTGCAATAGGATCATCTGTGAACCGAGAAGATACCAGAACAAAAAGACATAAAAAGTGAGAAAGGTTGCTAATTCCTATTTTCACTTCGCACAGTACCCTCCATCTTAGCCTTGATTATATTTCCATAATTCAATTAATTTATACACCTAATAATGTCAACAAGAATTTTTTTTACAGAAATTACCTTCTGGAACCAACCACCACAAATCACCATAGGTAGACTTTCCATCATAACCACCAAATAATAGATAGCGAGAACCTATGCAAGTCATGGAATGATACGCTCGAGCAGGAGGGTCGTTACTTGTTAGCATGCGCTTCCACTGCACAGACACTAAATAAAATTCAAGCAACTGGCTAAGCATAAATGAAGGAAAGAAATATGTTGTGAACATAAAAAAAGGGAAGTCAAACAGAAAATTGTTGGCGAAGTTCTTGAATCAGAAAAATAGCAGAAACTTGTCATACATTAATACTAGATCTCCCTTCGGGAATACGCCACAGCAATGAACTTATGGCAATGGTGATTAAGGTATAAAATCAACTGAGATCATCAGACCTATTTAAAATCCTCTATTTAGTTAACCACTATGATTTTTACGCTGGTACATTCATGGTATAATATTTTACATAACATCATACATATAAATGTAGAGTACACTAAATAGTTGCATAATGTATACTGTATACTGTATAGTATGCTAATATAAGTGAGAACTGTTGACCCAGTTATAACACCAAAAAAAAAAAAAGATAAATACTCAAAAACATTATGCTAAAAATCATAATACTACCCCCAAAGTTTAAAAAATATATATAACAAAATTGAGGACCGTTAACATGAATGTGCAAGGTACTGGAAGACCAAGAACAAATAGTAAAAACCAGTTGCCCTCCACTTAACCTGTCACTTGAGAAACTTGATAGTCATTGGACCAGTTGCCCTCTACTGAAAGCTGACCTAAGTCAACCGTCTAGCTGAGAGGCACGACCTAACCATCTAGCTCGCTGTTGTTGAGAGCTGAACTAAACAAACGAGAAGAAGTGATTCCTGGTGACAGGCTTAGATGATGACTTTCAGGAGCCAGTGAAAAAGAGATGCAACACAAAATCTGACCAAAACAAGTGTTAGGGTTACTCCTTGTGTGCAAGCTATCAAAAACTTGTAATGCCCACAACACGGCATAGACATTGCTTTCAGCTGTCCAACAGAAAGCACCAATCTCTGAAAAGCCGTACAAAGCATCGTGAAATCATTCTGTAGTCTCAAACTTCAGGTTGGCAAAAGTAGCTAACATGGATGGAGAAGCATGCCAAAGATCAATCCCCTACTCAAATCAAGCAAATGAGCTTCTTCCAACACAAATCATACAAAACGTTTGATTTTAAAGATGTTCTCATCACTCCAGAGGTTGTGATCTTGATGATATTACTACAATTTTTTTTCAGAAATTTCTGCAGTGACATTTATTATTAATTGAGAACAAAAAAATATTTTAGAAAATTTAAGGCCAGCTTGACAACACTAAGCAAAAAAATTGACATGATTGGATGGTTACATAACAAATAGGGTCTATATCTGTTTTATATTATCCATCAGACAATAAATGGGGAACAGATCCAGTGCAAATGTAATCATGCAATTTTGAGCAATACACACTAAAAAAAATCCAAATTTCCTTTTCTATTTCACCATGTAGATGAACCTACGTACTACAAAGTACAAAGCCTTAAATCCAATAATCCATGCATATATCAGTTTATTGCATAGATAAATAGGATTTATAAGGACTGAAAATCAACAATCTAAGATTGGTCATATACACATCCAAACAGCGTTATCGGATGTGTATATTTAAAACATTAAAAAAACTTTGATTTCCAAATGTAATTGCAGAAAATTTACGCAATTATAGCACTAATTTTTTCAAACACTTAGGTATAAAATCTGCTAATAAAAATAATAAAACGACCTAATCAATCATTAAAACGCTAGCAAAGACACATAAGCCAAAAAATGATAAATAAATGATCAAATAAGTACCTCTGTCCAAAACAATACAATCATTATGGTAAACATCATATCGGCTTAGCCATCCACCGGTTCCATGTCCACCAAATAACAAAAGCTGCAATATAAACAGATGAACCATGTTACTGATGCTCAATCATAAAGGCAAGAAATAAAAAGAAAACAAACCTGCTCCACACCTTCCACCGTATATGGACATGGAATGACATAATAAATCAGCTTCAGATATCAAATTTTGGCATTTCTACAGATCTCATAAATTTCTGTATCTAAGAGACAAAGAAAGCAAGAACATGCAAGAAGAAAGAAAGGAGAGCTAACAAGATGAAGCCCTGAGGATGAATATTCCCCAGGGCAGAAATCAAATAGATTAATTTGTGAAATACAGAAACCATATTTGATATAACTTTTATTAAAAGGTTCATTTATGGTCATTCTCTTTCTCCATGTACTCGTGAAACCAAATTGATCTCATTATCTCCACTACAACCACCAGAGTCAGAAGTTTACATGTAAAGTTAATGCATATAAACTGTTAAGAAGATTGAGTCACAGAAAAGAGAACACCTACCCGACTGCATTACCCTCCCAACCGAAATCCACTTTTATAATTTGTGGAAGCATGAGGAGGATGCAGATAAATTCCAATATTGGGGTTGAGATACCAGACCATGTTAAAAAGGAGCAAGAACACTAAGAACATCGAGCTTTAGTAGTAGAAGAGCTAAGTAGATCTCTGCTTGAGTCTGTAGAAGCATGACTTTCCCCAAACATGCGGCATTACTTTGAGAATCTCATTTCAATTGTATATATCATGATTGAATCAAATGCATTCACCCAAACCTATCACAGAATAAATGAGTAGCAAACCCAGCAAGAAATAGTGTCATAAAACTACAGTCAAAACCTTTTCTATGCAATAGCATTCATGTACTTCCTCACTCGACATTAATGTAATCAAGAATTTCACAAATAGCTTTCCGTGGACTGATCAAACAAGGGTTCACTTTTTTTTTAGATTAAAATGCACCATTGAGCTGCTTAGCCAGAAATTCATCTGCCTATATGTTTATAAATAAATACAACTCAGAAAGACTGTTTCTTGCGAGTTCTCTAATAGTACTGAAGAAGGTATTGGTGCCCACGTTCACCCCCCCACCCTCTTGTTCAGGTGAAAGCTAGTGGATCAATGTAAGTTCCAATTGTAGAAGCTTGTCCAGAATTGCCCTGTGAGCCAGGGACCTCTTCCATTTAACGATACTTCATGAGGTTCCCAGTTAGGCCACTTGCTTGTCTGTGCAGTCAGTGGTATCTTTCCAACAATTTTAAAAGTTGGTCATTATTAACAAGCTTCCCCTCAATGTCTGAAAAGTGAAATCATGAGACTGACACATGCTTAACCAGCTAATCACATTTTACAAGTGAACACGTTCAGATCTACGTCACACAAGTGTGGGGTGAGAGTGGGGGTGTAGGTGCAGCAATTTTCAAAAAAATTGGGTGCAGGTGCAGAAAGGGTATATTATAATATAACCTTATTATATATAATAATCTGTTATTTAACTCATTAACTATTTCATAGCCTTGTCCATATTTTCTTAGACTCATTACTTTTGCTTTAATAATTTTTATGTTAGGGCTACTTTAGTCTCAAATTTTGTGTTAAATGAAATGAGGGTGCCATCCCTTTTAAAGAATGAAATATGAGAGAGAGAGAGAGGCATGAGGGTGTCATCAGTCCCATTATTGCTGCCCTGAAAAAGTGGGAAAATGAGAGAGAAAAAGAGAGAACGAGAGAGATGCTGGCTTGAACAGTGATGTTACTGCCTCACTCTAGCCTGATGCCAGTCAGGAGAGAGCTCATTCTTGCAAACACCAGTTGCCGGTTGTCAAAAGAGAGAGAGATGAGAAAGACGCAGATGATTCATGATGAACAGGTGAGTATGTTTTTTTAAACTCCAAAAGAGGGTGATGTGCACTTGTCCATGGCAAGAAAAGGGTAAGGGTGGTCTACAGTACCCGATTTGTGTTGACTAAGTTGGGTGTTGTAAAGAAGGTGTATCTGTAGTTGCACCTGCACTAGTGTCACGTCGACAAGGGAGCGGCTCCTCTTTTGGTGCATCGATGTTTTATAACTTTCTATGCACAAAACAATAACTTTTTTTTATAGCAAAAGGTCAACCAAAGCAACTTCCACAATAGATGCTACACCAATTGAAATCAAACAAGAAAACATTAAAAAACAGAAAGAAGTCTGTCACTGTACGTGGTTTCCATTTGAAGTTACTGTGTGACCACAACGAGGAGAAGGAGATTGACCAGGTAGCTTCAACATTGTCCATCCTGGAGTCTCACCCTCTTCCTTCCACAACAAAGGCACACAAGTCAAAAAAACATGCTTAAACAACATAGGACCCAGAAGCAATTCAATACCAAGTATTAATATGTCAAGCATCTAATAACATGTAACAGAACATATAATCAGGATTCTCTGATTGCAATTTGGAAAATATTTAGGATTGCTGTGACTATGCTATAGTCACAGCAATCCTAAATATTTTCCAAATTGCAATATAATGACAGGACATCATAGAATAATGACAGAGGCATTCAATCGCAATAACAGAAAAAGCATCTGTATATTTCCATGAAATAGCATTTATGGAAAAGGAAAGAAGCGCCTTGATCTTTACCTCATAGATTCTCTATTCTTCAATGGTAAAAAGAAAGCTTATTTTCCTCGTTCTTCATTGCTATAACAGCAATGATCTTTTCGTCTTCCCTTTTGGTCAATGACCTTGTCTTCTTTATATTCCACTTTCTAATTTGTGATTTTCCTAATTCAAACTTTGTTATGATTTTAATGACAAAACCCACTTTTGGCTTCTTCGTACGGTCTTGCTCCAAGTTTTGGTATTAATAATGGTTAGAATCACAAGATAGAAATCACATAAATTATGCATCAAATTCCTTGTGAACTTTTCTTAATTAATAAGGAAAAAATAAATCTCCTTAATAGTCTGTTCAAAACTTCAAAGTACTCCTGACATTTGCACAATAGTGTGTAATGGGGTTGCAAGCTGATTGGATATGGATCAGCTGAATGGATTAAATCAGACTCAAGTAAAATTCACAGCACATCCAAAATCTGTGACTTGCATAAATGATACACCGTTTGGCCTATTCCAACCACTTTTTAGTCTATATTAACTGTCACCCCGCCACATTTTAAGATAGACATGAGCCTAGCAATACCAATGCTTTTTACATCGTCTTCCAGCACAAGCATGTAATGCAAGCAAGAACAGCATCAAAAGATACCATCGCGTAAGATGTACACATAAGACATTTGGAGTCTAGACTGAAGGAGGAGGCAAAACTTAAACAAAAATACCTTCAACAAGACCCTTCAATGCCCACAAATCACCCATGATAGGGCCACCACCTCCTGTAAAAGAAAAGCAATTCAAAAATCAAAAGGAGATAGTTACGAGCAAAACACAGTTAAACACCACAATTTAGCTCACAATTTACACCAAGGGCATGAAAATATGTGGACACGGCTGTTAGAATGTATGTGTCCCTTCTATACATATACATATATGTATATACATTACATATATTAGTCATCTAATCTAATATATATATATATATATATATATATATATATATATATATATATATATATATATATTATAGGTTTGGGTACTTAGGATATTTATGATTTATGTAATTTTTCACCTTCTTTATGTCTTTTTCTTTTCTGTATTTTTCCTCTTTTACCCCTGCCTCTTTCTGTTTTTATCCAAAGGGGACCCAAGGGGAGACTAGCCCCAACGGCTAGAATTCTAGCCGTTGAAACTAGTCTTCAACGGCTGGCCTTCTCCTCTCTCTTGTTCTCTTCATTATAAATAGTGTACATCCTCTAGTGTCTCCTCCTGGCTTTCTAGCCACTTCTTGTTGTGTTTATTTTATTGGAATCAATATATGTTCTTTGTTCCTCTTGAGTGTGGCCTCTTGAGTATTACTTTGTTGTGTTGGAGGAAGCTTCGAGTGCGACATTATTGAAGCATTTGTCTTGTTTGGGCCTGATTTACAGCGGCCTCATTGTGATGCATATAGTTGCCTGTGCCATAAGCAAATAAGGAAAAGAAAGGCACTACTGCATGTAGATATAGAGCACCTCCAGGAACTGTAAAATATTATTTTGAATTTCCCAGGTGTGAATCACCATAACACACACACATATGCAGAGACACTGATTTTCTGAACCTGCGCAAAGCTACATGAACACCAGTTCAATGGCTTGTCACTTTGTTTCTAAAAGCACCATGCACTGCCTAAGCCATTAGCCAAAAAAAAAAAAGGGATATAATATATAGTAACAGCATGCATCAAGTATCCAGTAAACTACAGTACATACACATGATACATGTTAACAACTTTTACTAACCAAAAAAAAAAACTCATAGCACCTAGGCTGTAGGTCACCAGGCATTATGAAGCACCTGCTGCGTAGGCGCCCCCGGCCAAGGCAATTAGGCACACGTGACATGCTTAGGGTGCCTAAAAGCACCCGACAGCATAGTTTTTTGTCGTGCAGAAACTACAGCTACTGCACCTTTAGAGATTCTCATGTTATACCCTATCCAAAGAAGTGTTCTATATCATCCAAGCCCAATCAACTTCCTTTCAAGGGACACTGTCAAAGATATGAAGATCAATCTAGACCAGCCTATATTTATATTCCATTCTAGGCAGCCTACCTGAAAATTCAACAGTTATTGCACAACCTCTAGAAAACTCTGTACAATGTCTCAAACAAAAATCAATCACCCTATAAACATGTTGACCTTCTTTACAAAGTGAGGTATGTATTGGTAAATTGAATGACGTCGATAGATTTCAATTTTCACATTACACAAAGCATGATAGGACTTCAGTATCTGATGGCAATGAACAAAGTTTCTGTGAAGTCAAGGTGATGGGCTCACAATATAGAACAACCGTGGAGAAAAAATCATTTCCCATTCAGGTGTTACAAGCCAAAACCAGAAAGGATTAACAGCTTAATGCATTCTTGTGGTCTGCCAGTGAGGTCATCGATGAATTCCATTTTTTGTTCATTTTGTTTCCTGTTCTTAAAAGCTTGATTAACAATGATGAACAAGTAGAACAACAACAGCAGTTGCACCCAGAACTTTTCAAGTAAATTTCTTACAAAACTATTACATTTGAGAAGTACAACTAGCAGTAAAATACTGCAGTTCGTAAGTTACAGAAAATAAAACAAAGGATTTTACAACAACCCAAAGACTAAAATTAAGTGGGCAACTATTTGCAATTCTTTTACCCTATGGCTAGAGATAAAATTTAAAACATCTTTAATGATTGCATTCAAAATAAAAGAGCTTTAGAGTAACTGGCACATAAATGAAAAGAGAAACAGTGAAACAAAGTTGAGATAATTTACCTCTACCACCAAAAATAAGCATGCGTTTCTCGATCATAGTTGCAGTATGCCCACACCTAGGTGGTGGCAAAGAACCCAAAACAGACAACTCCATCCACTCGAGAGACACTATTCAAGGAAAGCATACTTTCAGAAATAAATGATATGTCATATTTTAAAAGATAAGATAATCTCTCCAACAAAATAATGAATTACTTGTGTCCAAGACATAAACATCTGATAACCACTTTTTACCATCCCACCCACCATACCTGCAACCATTCAATGTCATGATAAACTCGTGAACATCACAAGACATAGTACACAAAGCAGCAAACAATAAGAATCAGAACAGACATCACAATTTTACGGTTCCCAATGGCTGCGGCAGCAGCAAAATCACGTGCTGAAGGCAAATCACCGTAACTGCTTAGTTCTGTCCATTGCCAAATATCTGGTCAAAAGAAACACATGTGAGTCATGAGATTGTGAAACATGCAACAAGCAAGCATGCGCCATACAATTATAAATAAAGAAAGCAATTCCATAGTCAAATGAACAAGGAAAGTACAAAAAAATAGATGTCATAAAAACATAAAAAGTGTATTACACTACACATATGATCAACTATTTCTTACATGTAAACAGGCCAGGAGAAAAGATCGATACAACAGAATGTGTGAAACACATCAGCAAATAAAACTGGTCTTTGAAAGTTCGTGCTAGGCTGCACAAAAGGCCGAGTAACTCAAGCTCAACTCAATTATATGAGCTTAAGTAAAGTCATGTAGTTAAACTAGTGAAGCTCAAGCTAGGTAGGCTTGGCCCTTTAGGCTCCACTCAGCTTGTCAAATGCGCACGCATTTCCTAGTGCAGTTATAAAAAATGCTTTGGGTTCAATGAGTGTTGTTCTGGTTTTTCAAAAAGAGATTCTGGTTCAAAACTCAGTATCGCACTTTGTTTGTGTGTGTGCTCAAGCCAGCAAAAAACCGGCTGGAGCTTAACCTAGTCAAGCCGACTCAAACAGATAGCTTTGAACTCAAGGTGAGCTTGCTAGGACTGAACTAGCTCAAGCTGGCTAAGCTTGGCCTGTCAATTCCACTATTGATCATGAAATTTTAAGGGATTCAATATCCAGATATTAGGTTCAAACTTCAAAATATACACATTATACAAAGCAAATAAGTAATATTGAGAAATTTTAATAATAAAACAAGAGAAAAGTCATAATGACAGTAATCATGGATTTGCTTTGCAAAATCATATCACACGCCAATGAAATTAATGGGAACTTACATCCAAGATCATCTCAAATAGCTATTCTACAGTACCCATTTTCATAGAAAGTCTAGCAGAGAACAAACGGAAAGACTAATATTCTTGACATATATTCATCATATCGATTATTCATTCACATTTATATGCCCTTTGGTTACAAAAAATATTCATAAAACTTTAAGATACTGCAAGCGTAAGGAGACTGACCAATCAGTATGTAATGGCAAAAACAGTTCTATCAGAGGTATTACCTGTATCAAGCATCCAGAAATCCCGCAGCCTGAAAATATGATTGAATTGTGACTATTGGAACATTGTGATTCAAGTGGAAGCATATAACCGGACCCATATCACAAACCTTTTGTTACCAGAACGACCACCAAAAACAAACATATGGCAATCGATAGCCACAGCAACATGAAAAGCTCGAGGGCAAGGGCCAACTTGCCCATCAGACTCATTCCCTGTACATTCTGGCTGGAACCAGACTTTGTTTTCTGCAACCACCACAAAGTTAAGATGAAATTAGAATCACCAACCATGTGCAGATTGATCCCGATAGTTACAAAAGTTCGGCACTCGTCCAAGTTTGTAGCATGAAAATAGACGCCATCAAATCTAACAAGAATCAGTAATTTAGAGTGAACTCCAAACAACAGATAATACTGAGATCCTAAAAAAGTGATAGAATGAACATCATATTGCCAGGCATTCCTTGTAAACATATTTGCTTTAGTACAGCTAGAGAAATCGAACAGATAGAAAGTTAAAACATATCCAGCCTTGCTTAAGATGCTGTAGAGAAAACCATGGGGAAACCAATGCTCGCCTAACTGGCAGCATTTCATTGTCTTCTATCCTATATTGTGGTTCCGAGTGAAACCGCAGTAATCTACAGACAATACGAACGTTTTGAATATGCTGCGAGGCACTCAGTGTATTGTAAGGACACATCAGAACCCATACGGACTTACTAAAGGAGATGCATTGCACACTATTGAGTAATTTCCTACCACCAACTGGTTTGGTTTTGTCTATTTTATACGAGTAGTAGCATAGCGAACACCCATCTCGGAGGTGACCACAGTATGTATGAAACAATGTGTAATGTACAACCCTAAAATGTCCAATCTTCACTGCCCAGACACAATTGGATGCATGAACTACCCAAAACAGCAAGTTTGCAAGTAACAACACCTGAAAAAGAAAAGGCCTCCCTGACTTGGAACGATCTCAGCAACATCTTATATATGCAACATATAACCAAACCAGGAAATCGAGGAAAACAAGATCAGGCTAGCGTCCTCCTCGGGCGTAAAACTTATGGGTTGGAATTTGGGAGGAAACCGGAGAGTCCCAATCCATGACACGGAAGGAAACTACCGAATCTCAACAGCAAGAAAGAGGAAGGATGACGTCACCGGTATCATAGACGCATAGATCATTTAGGAACCGCTTCTCCACGAGGCCTCCAAAGACTACGACCATCGATGTCCCAACGTTGACGGCCGTATGACCACTGATAAGTCGGTGGAGAGTCAGACATCGGAGAGAGAGAGGAGAAGATTATGATGATCAAGGTGACGCACCTTCGTGGACGAGGAAGCGAACCCCCGAAATCGGAGGAATTCGCCTGAACCCAGTGCATCGTCACCGGAGTCTTGCTCCTTCCTCTTGTAGCGGGCTCGCAGACGGCAGCGGGGGAATAAGAACGCGACTCGCGCCAACTACTTTATGGCGGCCTGCAGTTATAAATTTAGATATAATTATTTGAACGACCCGGAACCATTTTGATGGGCCGATGTAAGCGGGTCGGATTCATTCCCATCTCGGGCACTGCTGGACTTCCGTATGTGGCCCAATTGGATGTGGAGGTCAGATTACCAACTTTATTTGGATTCATTTAAATGGCAATTGAGTGGAGACATTGAAAGCCTATAAAGAAAGGTGTTGCTCCTCATAAAATGACCAGTGGTATCTGCGTGTTGCTCAATGGTGTTGCGTCCATCATTGGCCCGCAGGTAAATGCGCCCGAAGTTGTCTTCTATGTTTGCCAAGTGTCCAATGCATTCTAGAAGAACTTCAGACTCGCGCCACCTAGTGTTGTTCCCGAACCAGCAAGCCAAGCCAAACCGGGACCCACCGGACACGTCTCTGATGAGACCTGCCACTCCTCTTTTGTTGTCCTTACACCACGAAGAGATGCTGATATCAACCCATCTATCTTCATATATGACGCCATTGCTCCAAGGAATCCCAGAGCGAAGCCAGTTACAAACTTTGTTATGTTTTGTTCCTTTCCAATGAGAGTTCCACCAGTACTCGCTGCAGTGCATCCAAAATTGTGTTGCCAAACTGCCAATGGGAAGATCTCCTTTGTGCTTAGTGTGGTTATGAGTTTTCCAAATGAACCAAATCGCCATATGGAAACTATCTTTCCAGCATTTGTCAAAGCTTTTTTCTTTGAAGCCTTTCTTATGCCACCAAACAAGACCTTGCATGATATTATTGGGACTCCTATACCATTGTTTGGCCCTTCCAAATTTATCAAAGATGTAATTCCAGATAGTCCGAGCTCCTTTGTAGGTGAAAAACACATGCTTGAGGTCTTCGATCTCTTGCTTGCAGACAGAGCACCTCGAAGCGAGAGATTGACCCTGATTTTGCACATAACTATCAGTGGGAAGACGACCTGATACACCTAGGTAAACCGTCCAGGTGGCTCTTGGGGGTCTTCTCCCTTTCCAAACGAGCATATTATCATTGTTTTTGGTACCATTCTTCCTAATCCTTTGCCAAATTTCATGCCGAGTGAAATCCTTTTGATCACCATATCTCCATACCATGGCATCTTGCTGCTCATCATGAAGACTTGGACAGTTAAAAGGAATGTTTAAGCTAGCAAGGAAGTGACTAATGTAATCCTCATTCACTTCCATGATGTCTTTGACTGTGCTCCCAATCGTGTCATGAACCAGATGTAAGTGGGTAGTGGGAATTTTATCAATCATTCGGTCTGCTCCCCACTGATCTGTCCAGAATTTGGCCAACTCGCCATTGCCAATCTTCCAGCGGACATCACCTTTGATCTTGCTTCATGCCTGCAAGGCTCTTCGCCATGCTTTAGACACTCTTTTTCCCCTTATACTGTTGTCGGTCAGGCCTTTGCGCTCATAATAACGACCTCTAACAAGCTCTGCCCAAGGGGAGGATTGCTGAGACATGCGATACACCAGGTACGCCAAATTGGCCTGATTGGTTTCACTAAGGTCTCTGAGCCCTACACCTCCCTCTAACTTGGGAAGACATAAGGTAGCCCATTTGATGCGATGGTGGTTTTTGTGATCCGTTGAATCACCCCAAAGAAACTCGACTGCCATTTTGTTGAGCAATTTGCAAGTCGTGGCGGGGATTTTGACCACCAGGCTCCAGTAGGCAGGGACCATCGAAAGAACATGCTTTATGAGGCTGAGTCTGCCAGCAAACGAGAGACATTTTTGTTTCCAAAGAGTAAGCTTCTGAGATGAGCGAAGAACTAAATGTCTGCATTGCTCCTCTGTCACGTCGATCGCCTGGAGGGGTATGCCAAGATACTTAGAGGAAAGACTTCCTTTGTGCCAACCTAATTCCTGCTCTATCTGAGTTTGAACCCCGATGTCCAGATTGAAATAGAGGACAGAACTTTTGTCATTATTAATGACAAGGCCAGAACGAGAGGAGAAGTCATCAAGACATGCTTTCAAGTTTCGAAAGTTTTTAAGTCTCCCTTGAATAAAGAAAATGATGTCGTCTGCATATAAGGTAGAAAAACGTGAGGAGTTATCAGCCCCCATAGCAGGGATCCTAATTTGATTGTTATTGACATGAGCTTGGATGTTGCGCGTGAGCATTTCCATCACAGTGATAAAAAGATAGGGGGACAACGGATCCCCTTGCCTGAGCCCTCTCTTGTTTTCAAACCACGTGCCTTCCTTCCCATTGATAAGAAGAGCCGATTTAACTGTGGTAACAATGATCATAATTTTCTTTATCCACAAATCATGAAATCCTAGGTAACGCAAGGAGGCTTGCAAAAACTCCCAGTTCACTCTGTCATAGGCCTTACTTAAATCAATTTTTATACAAGCTGCTTGCTTCTTGCTGTTTTGAAAAATGTGAACAATTTCCTCGCTGAGCAGAATGTTATCTTGAATGCACCTCCCCGGGAGGAAGACATTTTGATTCTTGGATATAATCTTGTTCAAAATTGGCCGCATACGTTTGACCATGATCCTGGTGATAAATTTCAAAATGCTGGTGCAAAGAGAGATAGGCCGAAATTTCTCCACGTTCGTCACACCTTGCTCCTTGGGCAGAAGAACAATGTGAGTCTTGTTAACTGATTTGACCAGTCTCCTGGTATTGAAAAACCCACGTATAGCCCCCCCCCCCCCCACCTCTTCATGCACTACGCTCCAATTCGCTTGGAAGAAACTATTGCCGAACCCATCTGGACCAGGCGCAGAGTCTCTATCAGCCTCCATAACGGCCCACTTGATTTCAGTGTCAGTGATAGGTTTAAGAAGCTCATCATTTTCCTCAGGCGTCACAGTAGGACCAGGCACGAGAGTTTGAGGTAAGCGACCTGAGCCATGCGTGGTTCCTAATAATGTGGCAAAAAACTCGGTACAAGCGATGAAGATATCGTGGTTGTCCCTCGCAAGTCGACCCTCAAAAGAAATAGTCTCAATCTTGTTACGACGCCTCCTACCATTGGCAATCCCTTGAAAGAATTTGGTGTTCATGTCTCCGTCCCTCAACCATTTAATTCTAGACTTTTGACGCCAAAGACGTTCTTCTAGCCAAAGAAGTTTGGATAGATCATGCTTAAGTCTGTTTTCTTCTTCAATCGCCTCACGCATGCAACACTCACTATGGGTTTGCATGCACTTGATTTTGGATTTTGTCGCCATAATTTGGTTAGGGAGATTATTGACTTCACCCCTGCACCAAACCTTAAGCTTGTCTCTGGTGGCCTCCAGTTTATGTATGAGCTTGATCATGAGGCAGCCCCTTGTGTCTGCTGCCCATGCAGAACAGACCAGATCACTATACCCTGCCATGTCCTGCCAATACTGAAAGTGACGAAAAGGTGAGCGACCCCAAGTACTGTACCTGCGTTTGGATATATGGAGCAAAATGGAATTGTGATCCAATATGGTCCTCGGTAGCACTTCCAGTTGCAGAGTTAGGACCGGATCATCCAACCATTCCTGAGAGACATAACACCTATCAATCTTTGACATGACATTCTCTTGTCCCAGACGATTGTTAGTCCAAGTGAATTTCATGTCAGAGCAGGATATTTCCGATAACGCCGAATGTGAAACAAAATTGGATAGAGCGATACAGGCTTGTATAGCCGGTGCTCTCCCCGTTTTTTCATCACTGTTAGAAACAGCATTGAAATCGCCCAAACAAATAACCGGCATGCTCCAGTGATTCACTACAGCGCAAAGGTTCAAAAATAATTCCTTTCTGATTCTAAAATCAGTATGCATATAAACCCCGATGACCACAAAGTGCAAACCTGATTGAGTGCTGGATAAATGCAAAACGATCCAATGAGGATGGACATACCAGTTTTGGAGGGATACCTCCTGAGGGCCCCATAAGGCGATTATGCGAGCCCACGGGCCTGTCATATGAATGTTGGAGACAAGTTGCATCTCTGGAACCTTGTAACGGAACTTCTGAAGTTGGTCCATGTTGAGTTTGGAGTCAATAGCAAAAGCAATAGTGGTGTTCATATTCCTGAGAGTCCGTAAGAACTCGTGTTGAGCTGGAGGAGCCGCCAGCCCACGGACATTCCAGGAAAGAATATTCATGAGCAGAGATTTCCGAGCCCCCTCCCTTCTCGACTACCCATTAGGTCTTTGGAGGTATCATCCTCATTATCATCTTCCATGGCCTCTGTCGATGCCTTAGCCACGACGTTTCCAACATCCATATCGTCTGAAGAGAGGCCATCCTCGCGCACTGGTGTGACCTCCACCATAGTAGGGTCAGTGTTTTCCTGTATGCACTCTCCCATCTTCGCCTTTCTATCGATCTCTTTGGGTGAGCTGGTTCGCTTTTTGGTGCCATTCACCTCCCGGTGCTTAAGAGTTTGTTTCTTCACTTTCTGAGACATGCAGGTATTTTTAGACTCAAGTGGGATGTTTGAACCTGTTGTTGCAAAAAACACAATGTCTTTTGGGGTGCTTGGGGTTGTCCCTGATGACTCCAAGACAGCCTGTGGGGCTTGCACACTTTCAGCACCTTGCTTTTTGGGAAGAGCAACCGGAGTAGGTCCCTCCTCTGCCCTGTTAGAAGCCTCCAAATTTGTAGAGGCCTTCCCCTTCGCTTCAGTGTTGTTCATAACTCTCCCACCAAGGCATTTGGCAGAGCTTTCTCCATCTGTTTTCGTCTCTGGCAAAGACGTAAGAGCTTGGAATCTATTTTGTTTTAAATGATCATCTTTATCCTTGTTGAGAGGGGCACGTCTTCTGGGTGTTTTAACCAATTGCCACCCATTGGGGGCGACCTTCTCCCCTTCCGTGGTTGCCACCCTCACAGCGCAGGAACCATCAAAATGAGCTGTGGACCCACATTTAGTGCAGTACTTAACCTTTGTTTCATATTCTATGGTTTGAACGAAAATCTTTCCCCCTGAAATCTCCATCTCGATCTCTAGGGTGGGGCTGAACCCTAATGGTATTTCAATCTTTATGCGAGCAAAGCCGAAACGGTGAAGATGCTTGGTGTATTCATCTGCTTCCACGAATGAGCCTCCTATTAACTCTGCAATGTCAGTGAAAATGCGAGGATTCCACCATTCTACGGGTAGGTCTGGCAATCTAATCCATATACGTACTCGGTTAGAACTCTCTATCCTCATGGCATACCAGGGTGCCATTGATTAGCAATAAGAAGTCTCCCACCTACATACCATCTACCGGGAGACAAGATGAATTTAAGATCAGCTTCAGAGGAAGTACGGAGGAGAAACATACCTTTGCCTACGGATGTAAACTTCAAATCAGCAACGTCCTGCCATAAGTTTTTGAGGCTTGTGCACTAAACTGAAAGGGCTGACACAAACGTTCATAAGATTGTTGCGTTATAATCAGTCGCTTCTTCCCTGATTTCTCTGTCTTCTCTACCAGAGGTAGACTCATCTCTGTCGCAACCCTCCCTCCATCGACTATGGACGCCCAAGACTTATTGTGGGGGTTAGTCGCTGACGGCATCGGCACTCCCTTGCTAGCTCGCTCTGCGCCTCGACCCAAAACCATGGGTTCTCCACTGCCGGTGAAAGCCACCGTGTCTCCTCTGATGGCAGACTCTGCACCTCCTTCTAATACCATCGGTTCTCCACTCCCGACTGATCCCACCGTGTTTTCCACCATGTACCGGTGCCCCTGGTGGACCATGTTCTCCACAATCATCCCATGCCCTTGATGGGCCAGAGACCCATCGATGCCAGTTGCTGCCTCTGCCTCAATCGCAGAAGCTCCAGTGCCCATGTTCCCCATCATGTGATGATGCCCCTGATGGGCCATGTTCTCCACCATCATCTGATGCCCCCGATGAGCCAGAGGCCCATCGACGCCAGTTGCTGCCCCATCGATGTCATTTGCTGCCTCTTCCTCAATCGCTGAAGCTCCCATGCCCATGTTCTCCACCATGTGATGATGCCCTTGATCTGCCATGTGATGCCCTTGATCTGCCCTGTGATGATGCCCCTGATGGGCCAAGTTCTCCACCATGATCGGATGCCTCTGATGGGCCGGAGGCCCACCGAGGCCAGCTGCTCCCTCTTTCACAATCACGAGAGTTCCTATGCCCTAGGAGAGAGAAGCTCTCGCTCGAATAGACAATATTCCACTGCCTGGCCTTCCCTTACACTAAAATACCACTAAGCATCACACATGAATCTTAAGTGTTGCACATTTATATACAAACAGAAAGCCAATGCAGGGCTCTTAGTAGGGAGGAAAGGTGTAGTTTGTTTCTGATGAAATTTTGATTTGAATAAAAAAATATACACGAGATTCAAGAGAATTAGCAAGCGTGAAGCCCTGCATGCTTGCAAAAAAGAGATCTAAGTTTCGAAAGAAAAAAAAACTTGATGGCCAACGTATAGTCAGTAATTCAATTTGACAGATCATACGCACAGAAAGTCTCTTGTCAACGGAAAAACAAGCAATAGATTTTTTAGCTTTGCATGGCAATGATTTCCAAGTGGGTAGCACGTCAATGTGGTAAGGCGCACGTTCCTCAATCTGAGTGAGGGCAATCCAGCGGTGCTGCTACTCCAAGCACTATAAATAGATGAATGGCCCTTAACACTTAACAGTAAGACACATCCAATTGAAAGCCATTGCCCCTCTAGCCAATTGAGAGAGATCGATCTTCCATCCTTTTTGTTGCAAAAGAATATGGCTTCCGCAAACGTCCCGGTTGCTCGCGGCGTCCTCCTCCTCCTCCTGCTCACCTTTGTTTTTGTAGAGATCGCATCTGCAACTTCACCATCTTCTACGCGCAAGAGAGTGAGGTGCAGGCGCCATGAACCTCAATTTGGGAAATGCTACATGGTCGAACAGATCTGCCCTGACGCTTGCCCCACCACCTGCAAAATGAACTGCCACACCTGCAAACCAGTCTGCCGTAAGTGAGTCATTATTAGTTCAGTATATCAAAGGAACCTATTCATATACGTTTTGTTGGTCTCTCTCTGTGCAGGTTGCGACGAGCCTGGTGCTGTGTGCGATGATCCCCGCTTCATCGGAGGGGATGGCATCACCTTCTACTTCCACGGCAAGAAAGACAAGGACTTCTGCTTGGTGTCCGACACCAACCTCCACATCAACGGCCACTTCATCGGCAAGAGGGGCGACGGCATGAACCGAGACTTCACATGGGTCCAGTCCATCGGAATCCTCTTTGACAACCACAGGCTCTTCATTGGTGCCAAGAAGGTGAACCCCCATTTCTCAACTCTTATCTAGCTAGCTCTACGTTCCACATGAACGGATACCCCGCCATGCACATAAGCTGCATGGCGCTGCAGAAAAGCTGAAAATTAACTTGCTTATATTGGACGATTATATTGACGCAGGTCGGTGAATGGGATGATGCGGTTGATCAGCTGGCCATTGCCTTCGAC
The DNA here is from genome assembly GCA_011799765.1 of Nymphaea thermarum. Lineage (NCBI taxonomy): Eukaryota > Viridiplantae > Streptophyta > Magnoliopsida > Nymphaeales > Nymphaeaceae > Nymphaea > Nymphaea thermarum. Next base: position 33,178 of record JAANDH010000437.1, read on the forward strand.
GGCGAGCCCGTCTTCCTCCGCGCCGCAGAGAACGCTCAGTGGTCGAGTAGTGCTGCTCTAACCATCTCTCGCTTAGACGCACCGGCGAATGAAGTCGTGGTGGAGGCACCCAACAAGTTCAGGATCATGGTCAAGGTGGTTCCTATCGGCAAGGAGGAGTCCAGGGTCCACGGCTACGGCATCACCGACGACAACTGCTTCGCTCACCTGGACTTGGGCTTCAGGTTCTACTCCCTTGCAGGCAGCGTCAATGGCGTGCTGGGCCAGACCTATGCGGACAACTACAAGAGCAGAGCTAAGATTGGTCTGAAGATGCCCGTGCTGGGAGGCGACCGCGAGTTCCTCTCTTCGGGACTCTTCGCCACCGACTGTGCCGCGGCAAGGTTCACGGGAACGGCGTCCGGCTTGACCGTCGAGGGAACCGTTCGTCCCGTCGAAGAGGACTTGGTGTGCAAAACCGGGTTCAATGGCCGTGGCATGATCTGCAAGAAGTGATCTCACGGATGTCTTTCAAATCGTTTATTTTCTTTTTCGTACTGCTTTTTCACATTGAATAAAAAAAGGCGGGTGAATGCAGAGTTCTTGGGCAGTTGTGGGTCTTAATTATTCCAGTCACCTTTTCCTGGCATTTGTTTATGTTCAATCAATAAATTGACTTTTTTTCTTTCATTTTTTTTCCCGAAAATGTCAATGCACTTTGCTAGGTTTTTTGTTTTTTTCCCAACTCATCGCATCCAAGCCACGAATCTCTTTCCGTCAGCTAACTCAATCCTAGTTACCATAGTTAATATTATTAAATAATTGACAATATAACTTATATAAGTGATTGAACAGCTTTCGCCCGATGTCTTGGATTGCGAAAACAATTTGGCAAGTTGTTTAATTTGTTTCACAGCTTATTTCAGAGGCATCAAAATTAATAGTTCACAGTGAATCATAAATTAATAATCAATTACCGAACTCTCATTGGTTGGATTTCGGAAAGGTTATGATGACCCACTTTTAAAAGATTGACAAATAGAAAAAAAACTGTTTTGATTGATCCAATTTTAGAGTAAGAGGACGAAAAGGTCTCAGGGCCCCTTCAAATAATTGATATAATTTTTCATCTGGAAAAAGTATATATCATAATATCGATGGAAGGAGGTTGTGCCCTTTAATAACTTTTTGATTTAATGCCATTTAATTAATTGATTTGAAAGTAAAATAAAAAAAGAAAACTAGTTTCGAGTGCGTTGCAACAATGAGATTGAGATCTGAAAGCAGCTAGCTGGCGTCATCCTCATGCATTAACCGTCTTCCTCAAACTTGACGATAGGAAAGCCGTGCATGGACGCAGGTGCAAGCCAATCAATCGAAATTCTATTCAAAGATTAAAAAACTCAATATTTCAAGTTTGAGCATTATCTTTCTCAGCGTAACATTAAGAGGGAAAGAGAAAATTGATGTTTGAATCTTCTCTTGGCACAAATTGATGTGTCGATAACATTGCTTCACAGGATATATCCTGGTGTCTACGGTGATGATGGTTCATGACTCAGGCTTGGATTGGCTGAAAACTAGGTCACCGGGTCAAAGAATTGACTCGAATTTTTATAGTGCATTTTTTAATAAATAGACGAAGAAAATAAGTATGTCAAGGCATATTATTTGACTTTTTTATCAACTAAAAATTAGTAATATGCAAATCTTAAAGGGATTGATAACGTAGATATTCTCCACAAACTGTTAATGAAAACGGATCCTAGGATCGACTCCTTGGTGGCTGCATTGCTGAGTTCACCTTCATCTGTGGCACTGGCACCCTCTCTCCTCAACTTGTTCCACCGAAGTACATATGTAGCTTTTCACTTAACTTATCCCAAGAATGAAAGCTGCTCTATGAGGTGTGGCACTAAAACTAAAAGGATAGGTAGGGGTAGACTAAGCCAAGAAGGACCATGATTGCAGCTTTATGACCCAGTGAGTTGCTTAGGTTTGGGAAAAGAGGGGCCCCTCTATGCTTATGGGATGGTACCACTTAATAGTAGCCAGTGAGTGCTCATCACATTGTGCTATGCAAATAGGACAGAGTATTGCTGCAATCGTATAACTTAAATATGAGCAATTTTAGTGTCAGTTAGATTTATAGAGGTATATAATATACTTGGACTAAATTACTACTTTGTGTACTGATTGGTAGGTTTCTTGAGTGGTGAACTAAGTAAGGAATATGACAAGTTGGGACCTAGAACCTTTTTTGAAAATGGGATCCAATGACTGATTGGATTTGAATTTAGTATGCTAAACATTGCACTTAGACTTGCATGACATAAAACTGAACAGGGGCATATCCACAGAACCCAACGATGCAGCATAAAAAGGCATTAGATGTCTCACGACAATGAAACAGATATTAGTCGAGCGCTTCAATATGGATCAAAAGGAGTTGTGCTTCCAATGTGACGAAAGATGGAGCCCTGGTGTGGATTCAAGTGTGATTTCACAAGAATGCAGAAAATTTACCAAATTAGCCTTTCAGATTAGGCTTATGCCCAAACAAAGAAACCACTACAACATTAGTCACCTACATCACATAATTGAGAATATCTTGTTTCATCTAATGAATAGCAAATTTCCAAGCTGAAACCAACAGAAAAGTTCTCAGCTCCCGATAGAACCGGCCACAACTTTCACACTGCCAAACTTCGAAATTTATGTTGTACAAGCACTCGAAAATTACTTGCACACCCCCTGCAGCTGCAATAGCTTCTTCAGTTGTCAGTCGCTTTGACTGAACCTCGTGCTGCATTTGATGCATCTTGACATCAATTGTTCCTGAAAAACACAAAAAGCATTATAAACTACCTTTGTCAGACTAAACTGCATAACGTAGATGAATAGACATAAGATAATATTTATCTGTCATTAATGGGATGGAAGTATCTATATCCAGTCCATCTTCTAGGGGATGGACACGACTGGGATAAGCTTCCTTTACAAAGCTTTCAGCCTTCCAGGATGTCATGTCCAGCACGCATCATTGCAGCCAGGATTCAATAACATTATATGAATGCAGTACCAACTGTAGCTCATATAACACCAGGTAATCATAAGATGCAGCTTAACAGAAAACAAATAATCATTGAACAATGTTTTCAGGGTCTCACAACAGCTTCCTCACTCAAACCAAGACAAGAAACAGTGAAATAATTGTTCTTGTTTTGCAACACCTTGTGTCCTTGTTTTGCAAGATGAAGCAATTGATGTTCCTTCCACATAAAATAATACTTTATAGGTTTGTGATTCATATATTATTAAGAAAAGTAAGAAAAAAGTCATTCACACATGGCGGAAAGAAAAAATGAGAAATCATATAGAGTCTGTGTCGAGAGGAAACCGTTAATCTTGGTTAGGATATTTTACCATTTGAGTGAACATTTAAAGTTAAAAAATCAGCATGCCTAGAGGAAACCCTTAATCTTGGCTGGGATATCTTACCTTCGAGTCCGTGTCACAGGGATACAAGGAATCTTGATTTATAAGCTCAGACTCAGAGAGTAAAATATACATAGAGGGTTTCTCTTTAGTACTCGGTCAATAAAGGGAAGTTTTTCGGTTTTTTACATACGACCTCAATCAAAAGCAACTAAAAGAAGTTCAAGGAATGGTCACTTTACTTTTCATATGAGCAGAACATGTGCAATCATGATATTGTCTATCTATGACATTGTCTAAGAACGTGAGACTTTTACTTACCCAAGTTGAAACAGAAACATAAAAGCCCCAACAAACATCACCCCACCAGCAACCGTTATGAGATGCTTTTTCCTACTTGGCCTACACTTTGCAGTTTGCTGCATGTTCTGGATTTCTTTCAGAAGATGGTCATTTCAACTTCGGAATCCTGTTTCAGAACAATACAACCCACAATTATGCTATCAGAACGATCAGAGTTGAACTATGATCATAAGATGATTGTTACGCGCATGCAATCAGAGTAGAAATTCCGAACAGAAATCGACCAGCAGCGGAGATATCAACAATCGGAAGAGCGATCAGAACGATCAACGAAAAATGGCGATCGACCAAGACTTGAACTATGATCAGGCAGGAATCGATCGCCGTCGTAATTCTCCAGATATTAACACGATCGTTCACATAGGCAAACATTAAATCACGCAAGGAACAAACAGGATTACCGACTGAAAGAAATGCAGCCTAATAGGCCAACCCCAACACCCCACCCAAACCGACCACAACCCAACTTGATAGCCCGACGCAACCTCCATAAGAAGAACCCGACAAAACCCCCAAGACTGAACCCACGGAAAAACCCAATAGGATCCCCGTGACAGTGAGACAGCACCAAAAGAAAGACAGGGAAAGAGAGAGACCTGCAAGGACTTGTCGTCAAGCTCTTGAAAAATTGCTTTCGAAGGTGATCAGACAGGCAGGGGAAGGGTCGATGCACCGTCGGAGGATTCGTTTCGGTTCCCAACTTTCTTCTTCGGCATTCGTTTCCGTTACTTCCCGCCACGACGGTTTTCCGAAAGAACAGAGAGAGAGAGAGAGAGAGATTTCTTTTTCTTTTCTCTATTTGTGCGCTTAAATATTTTAGAGAGTAGCGTTCCTCAAAATGACGATAATATTTCGGAACATGTTTCAGATTCTTTTGGCTACATAAAACCAAGGATAACGAGAGCAATGCTTGTTTCTTGATGTGAGATCATACTGTGCTCTGCAGCTTCCTCTAAAGAGGCGGAGCTACAGGTTTCTAAGAAAATACACAAGTCTTATCTATCTGTAATGGGCAACATAGATGAATGCCCAACAGTGAAACCGATGGGTGATACTGATGAGGGAGAAGGCAATGGAATAAAAATTGAAACTAGAGGAGTTTGGGTCGCTGATCTGAAAGCTCTGTTCTGTTGCCCCCAAAATAGGGTAAGATAAGATAAGAGGGTGGTAAATAATGATCCATTTTCAGGGGCATTAACTTTTCCCACTCAAACGTGTATGCTTTCTTTTCTATTCCTCTACCAACACCTTGACTTGTCTCCCGTGTTCGTTTCTTGCTAGATCTCCTTTGCTCGGTTTCCCTCTTTATCTGGTAAGTAATTTTTCCTTGCCCGCCCCTTTTCTTTTTGACTGCTCGAGACGAATATTTCTTTTTGTTTTAAGATGTCGCTCTTGATTATTTTGCAAAAATTTTTCTCATTAAAATTACTGGCCACTATCTACCATACAATAGAGAAGGGTGACCTCGATCGAATAATTGATGAATAGACTATCAGGTCGGCTCTTATTCTCTGTTGGGTTGACCTCAGTTTATATTCATGTTTAAGGTGGAAAACATTTATTTAAGATACAACCACAATTTGTTACCTTAATGCTTCTTGTCTTTCAAAGGGTTACGTAATATGGCCTTGTTGGTGTTCAGAATTTCATGAAACTCTTGTATTCAATAATTTCAAAAAGATGGTATACTTGCAGGTTCGGTCTCGACGAACTCGGTAGTCCATTTAACTCCTTTTTATCCTCTAAATTTTGCTTCGATACTGAATTGAAGATACAAAAACAACTTTATGATTTAGGACATGCATGTTGAGTAATTACTCCAATTGTAAACTTTGGCATAAGAAGAGTGGGTGAAGGCCCAATTCTGAGATGGATTTGTTTTTAATCTCAGAAAAGGATTTCGCGTGAACAAGATGTTGATGTCTTGGGGATTACTTAAATGCAATCGGCAGCAGGGGCAGGGCCGGCGGGGAAAGCATAAGCAAAAAGATTGTCGTTTCTCATAAATAAAGCTTCTCGAAAGGGAAAAGAAGGTAGATTAGATAGAGAGCTCCCTCCGACCAAAGAAAGCGGGTTCCAATTAACACTGTTTCTCCAGCGGCCAGCATTAATTTAATGGACCCACGAAGACATTAATAAGTTTGAGTGAGTGTGACATCTCGATTTGCTTTGTCTAGTTGACAAGGGCCTATGCTCTCTTATAAATAGATGTACAGTCCCTTGACCAATGTATTGGTTAGAAGCGAAAGCTTAGCTGCACCAGAGTGAAGGTATGAGAAATTTGGCTTTCTTCGTTAAATTGGTGTGGGCGCTTCAAAGGCAATTGCTCATACATACCCATAAAAAATTCTTGTTTCATACTTGATTTTTTTTTTTTCATTTGTATATTGGTGCTTCTTGAAAATTTTATATTATTACTTCTTAGCTAACATTTTCTACCTTCCAACCAAGGTTGAGGCCCTTTCTATCGTTGATCTTCTTCACTGTACCATTTCAATTTTATCGGATGTACCAAATAAGTTAATAAGAAATCAAAATGTGAGAGAATGAATGCAAGCAACGATGGGACCGCGTCGAAGTCAAACGGCTGTGGCGCTTTGACTCGATCGTCTTTAAGGTCCACGCACTCTCATTAACGTCTAAAATTGCGTCTCCAATAAGACCAAAATCATTGTTCGGATCATTTTCCCCTTGTCCTTGCGAGATCTCGGAGTCTTCATTTCTCCAGCTTTGAATTGTAAACTGAAGTCGATGCAAACCGACCTGCTGAAGTCCTTGGCTTGAAAACAGGTAGTTTTGGAATTCAAATCTACTGTTTCAAGCTTTGAATTGTATTCGTTGATTGACAAGTTAGTTCGACCTTAGACCAAAAAATAGTCAAATAGACATACAATTCCGTTACTTCCGGTTTTGAAAATACGTAATTTTTGAGGAAACGTGCTGAGTTGAAGTTGGCTTGTCTCCCAATTGATTTACTAGCATGAGCTTGTGCAAAATGTAGCCAAGATTATACACATCAAGCTAGGGTTAGTCAGCAGATTTTAGTTAGTTCCAAAAATGATGAATCATGAATAAGCCAGAGTTTGTCACCATCATGCCCTTACAATCCTTAGGTTCCAAGAGGTTGTTCGCATTGTCAATAAGATTCCCAAGGAGGGGAAGTGCTTAATTAGTGGCATTTTTTTTTTTAAAGAAAACTCGTAGCATCATCAATATTTGCTACCCGTCTATAGTTTACCTGCCATGCAGTTACAGCTCCCCCTTCAAAACAAAATGAGTGGATTAGCAAAAAAGAAAACTCAGGAATGAAATTGTTTCTGATGTTGGTATATATTTCATCTCCAACGAACATAGAAGGCAATTGTCCCATATTGGTATCATAAGTGACCATCATTCAATAATGCTGCCTGTAAGACCTTACTATGAACCAGTATTTTCTAGTCAACCCACACATAAGTCATAACCCATAAACAAAACAAAATACAACAACTCTCGATCTCTCCCATTAACCGGAATGAAAAAGAAGACCTGCTCATTCAACACGGATTAGAATAGCAGCGACCCTTCTCAAAATTTTGAGCGAAAATCGAAGAAGGCATTTGGCCCATGTCTTCCAAATTTGTGTACAGATCAAGGTAAGTAAACATAGCCTGAGAAAACAAAGCTCAAACTTCTCTTCAAAACATACAAGGGTGAGCACCAACATATAACGTGGATTGGTGAGCACGCCTGTTGTATGATCACTCACTCAATGGTCAGCAGTTAAAGAATTGAGTTGTGCATCTGACCCGCCAACTGACCGAGTATCAAAGTCATCAAGTAGTACTCTTGAGTAACAGTACCACTAGTCACTCCACAACTTTATCTCCATGTCGACATCGCCCGTCTCATCCCAATCATCGGATTGCACACATGCTGGAGGAGCTAGCAGCAGCCCTTCTGCCATGCTAGCAAGCAGAGCCGGCATGTTGAACAAGGCTTCCTCGTCCACAAACGCACTGGAATTGGGACCAACTGCTTGTGGTTCCAACCAGGGGCTGGCTTCCGGCACCATGTTCTTACTGGCGGATGGCCGAAATGCCTCGGCTGCTGCCATGGCTGCAGCCTGGATGTCCTTGGGAGACTTGGACTCTGAGCGAGGCAGCGACCATGCCGAGTCGGCGAAGTTGAGAAGGGCAGACTTGCCCCTGAGAGCCAAGGCTGCAACATCATAGGCACGGGCAGCCATCTCCAGATATTGATAAGTGCCGAGCCAGATACGGGTTTTCTTGAAGGGCTCACGTATCTCACAAACCCACTTCCCACCTTTCCTCCGACGTACACCCCGATAAACGGGGTGCCTCGTCTCCTGGAACTTCTTCCGGCCTGCTTTCTTTTTTGGCATGTCAGAAGCCAAAGAATGACAGTAGTGAGAAGTGGTAGAAGAAGAAGAAGAAGATGTTGAAGAAGAAGAAGAAGAAGAGAGTGCATCTGAATCAATGGAAGCATGAGAGAAAGAAGAGTCCTCCATTGTTTCTGTCTCACAAGCAGGAAGACGACGGAATAGAGGGGTTGGACTTGGGAGTGGGGAGGATGGTGCTCACATTCACATAGACGGGGATCAGTTGGGGGCCGCGAACTCTACGCAGTTTAATACACGCAGAAGCAGCACGTGTATGAACACGGCAGACAAAATTAATAAAAGGCTCTCCGGTCCCCCGGCCGGGGGTCGGTTTGGGCACGAGAAAAATTCGGGGAGATTTGCATCACGTGCCAGAAAAGGGAAGAACAAGGATCAGTGGGAGAAAACAAAAGGGGACTCAGACGTTGTCATCGCGGGCCCTTCTTGAAATGGAAAAGGCAAATCATAGTACAAGCCGCTGTCAGTGGTCGGTCTCTCTCTCCACTCCACTCATACACAACACATGGGGGCTGGTGGAGTGACCAAACGGTGCGACACACTATAATCAGAAAAACGATCTGAAGAGCTCTGGGCCTGATCCACCATATTCAGTAAAACGCCGCTTCACCGGGAAAACCAACAGAATCTTACATGGAACACACAGAATCGGGCCTCTTCATGAGGAGTGACGCTGTCATAAGGGAGAACCATAAGAGCCCTGCAGCGTGAGACGACCCCCGTTCTTACCTATGTTCCTTCTCACTAACTTTTGAGAAGGAAGACAAGGATGCAGAAGAGCACCCGATACCATTTATTTTTCACCCATTGGACAAGCTAAAAACTGACCTCAACTTTGCCCAACGGCAAAAGCAGAGACGGTGTGGTTCTTCATGTATTAATCAGAACAAGGTGGAGACGGTCTTCATGCCCCACGAACAGCAAGAAAGGGTCACAGCGATTCGGCCAGAAATTCAACCACTCTTTAAATCACTGAGTTTTGCATCAGAGTTCGTATAAGTTTGAAAAAGAAAGGAACCGTCGGAAACTTAACCCAATTCCAAATGTTAAGCCCTTTGAAGTGGAAATCTTGGACATGAACGACAGAATGATGCTGCCTGTCCAGTTTCTCGTACAGCAAATGAAGCGGCTGAAAATGGAGGCCTTAGGAACAGTCGACCATGCCACCGATTGTAGTCGGACCTTCACATGCTCCAACGCTTAGCAACTAGCCAACTTCCCTTTATTTTACTTGAGCTCCTGCACTTCGAAGCATTTTTCTGTTGCCATGTGGAGACCAGACACATGCTCCAGCTGTTTTTCATGAAGGTTTTCTCCTGAACCAAAACTTTGAGCCTTTTTCCTTAGTCTGTGGATCCGTTTTCGATGGCCACGGCCTCTTAGATGTTCCTCCCACTCATGCGCTCCACGAAGTACACGATTTCCACAAGCCTGGTGTCGAATAAGATGGTGACAAAAGTTAAACACGAATTGCAGAATCACTTACCATGTTGGAGGAAACAACAGGAACTGAGAGATGGATGAAGCATGGTACCTGACAGATATACTGCGTCCACAAGTCCCTGGATGCTATGCTCTCTTGAAGCCCTTTTGGTTCATCCAAAGAAACCATGTGCAGAAAAGATCCAATTGTTTCCACACAAGGTTCAACCACCAGCTTCGTCCAAGTTTCTGTAGATTTGCCTGGCAAAATCAAGATTTAGACCATCTGGTGGACATTGACCATGTACCTACCAGAGCACTAGGACCCAACGGAGATTATTTGACATACTCAGAATGGCTTCTGTTGCATCAAAGTAATGAAGCTCCCATCCGAATACTTCCTTCAGCCGATTAAGCCTCCGCCTCTGTAACATCAAAATCAAAAGATCCTCACTCAAAAGACAAAGTATTATAATCCATAATAACATAGAACTTGTCAGCCCAATGATGACTTTACACTCATTTTGTGATTCACCAGATGATTTCTCTCAAGCTTATCTCTGGAGATGGACGTTCTTGAACGGTGCATGCTCAAGTTGACAAAAATTGGCATGGCTATCGTGATGGAAACACTTGATAATACATGTCATGTACTAAAAATACAAGTCGGGGCACAAGCTTTAATATGATCCTAAGGTAATAAATAAACTCTACCCACATCCACATGGAAGATTGTGATTTAGTTCTTGAAGGAGAAAAAAATTACTTGACGGCGAACAAGCTTTCGTGTGTTTGCCTTCAACTTGTCAATAGCTTTTACTAACAGAATCTTTTGTGTCTCATCTCCTGACTCAAGTATTTCCCTTGCAGTGTGTGGCAGATATTTATCTTCACCATGTGTCAAGAAAGAACCAGCTTGCTGTGCACTTATATCAGCTGCCTCCTTTACGTGGTGTGGGTAGAGACTCTCTCCCTTACAGAGAGAGAATGTCAAGAATTCCTCAAATTCGCGTACACCAATAGCCTGCTGAAGCCCCCTTGAGTAGTCTGCACTTGGGTTGTATATATCAATCACTTCATTCAGTAAGCCAGCTTCAATCATGCAGTCGACCCTCTCTTCAACATATCTGTCAATGACAGGAAGAGAAGCATCCACACACACAAAGCAGCAATCGTATCTGAAATCTGCTACTCTGCCCCACTTCTGCCCTGTCAGAAGTAATGTCAAGGTTACCACTATATCTGCTCAGCAAGTATTTCATTGCCAAGGAGAAGAAATACATGAACAACAAGATCATCTTCTAAAATACTTCAGAAGTTTTATCTCTTTTAACCAGACTGGAAACAAGTTACTAGTTAAAAACCTGGGTAAGGCCAATACACATAATGGTAGACATTAATATTAGTCTATGTTTCTCGTCTCAGATTGCGGTCACCATCACCCAGAACTTAGGTGCTTGGTTTCCATTGATGGTTACACTGAACATAGAATGCAGCATATGGATGAAAATGACGAAACACAGTTTATTAAAAACATCGGGCCATTATCCAAGTAACTGCAGTCTTCTAAAAGGAAAATACTGGCAGAAATATGCAAAATTCTCCAACAGATCTCCAATATCATGTGCTTGTATGCTGCTATTTTAGAGAATGTTTCTAATGCATGTTAAAAATAATTTTGATAATGATGTCAGGAAAGTAGGGACACAAACTCCATTTGTTTGGACAATTCAAATTGTAAAACATGGTATTCAGAACATAGAAAAAAATCACATCCATCGATGAAAGAAGAAACACAGACCTCAGATCCCTTTCCTTGAAATAATTCGCTAGGAAGCTTTCCTGTTTTTGTATATAGGCTAAGATAATGTTTGACCTGCATAGACATGCATTAAGAATTCAGCTGACATATTTAACCGTAAGACCATTCTTTTGTGGCATCATCTTAGATGATATTCATAATGACAGATAGGTAAGTTATGCATGTTGGTGAATAAACATCATCCACAAAAAGTACATAATCATGAAACACCTATCACTTAAGAAGTTCCAGAAATTGTCGAATCTGGTTGCAATTCATTACTTTTCTTCAGCTAATTTTCCAGTGACAACCATAATTGGATCATAAATCTACCGTCCTTTCACGGTTTCACCAAACAAACACTTAACCTCAATTAACAAAAAAGACCTAAAGAATTTATCTAAGTGTCAAAATTATACTGGAGGAGACTAAATTGTCCATTCAAAGCCAACTAAACTTGTTTCTTTTAACTGCAAACTTGCCTTGCCTTGAACTCTTTATCTCAAATAAAAGAACAATACCCAGAAGCAAACAGATTGGCCTGTTCTAGTAATGTACAAAGATTTGACTACAATGAATACTCAAACTTCAGAATATAAGAATAACTTTGGCAGTGCACAAGGGCAGAATGATATTTCCCTTTCCTACAGGTTCTACTGGCTGGTAGCCCGGTAACCAATTATTTTCTATATGCACTAGGTCCATATATATAACAGTTCGAAATAAGAAAACCTGTCCCTAGCTGCAGGATCAGTAGTTGGTGCAAGGACCTGAAATCCAGCATTTCGAACATAGAGCCTGGTGATGATTGACAATATCTGTGGTCAGAGTAGCACTAGGCTAGACAATTATCTGGACTAAGAAAAATTGACCTATGCATACTCCCGAAGGTACTGACTGGATATACACCAATCTCACCAGATCCAGTGTGCACAAGTTAGACATAGTTCACATATTTACTGATGCAAGACAGCCTTCACACAAAAATTAGATTGTCGAAGCCAATCACAATTCATGATTAGGAAGGGAAAGGTCACATTTAATCCACCCTTGCAGGACAAAGAGGCTTGCCTCTCTCCTTGTGTTCACTTTTGGTCTATATCATAGCAATGGGCTGTTGATAGAGGAGTAGGACTGTCTACTACTGCCAACCCTAGTTTAAGGCAAACAGGACACCCATACAGGAGCAGGAATGCCTCCGTAACTATCCACTCCTGTGCCAGTGTAGATGAACTATATGCTGGAACTTGAAAAATAGAATAAGATAAAAATAAAATGGAAAAACTTGAATGTGTCAAAAAATCATAACAATTATACACCCATCGCAATGTTTTGGAGACCTCTGCTGGGGAACCATCAACCAGAACACAAAAAGCAAGATATTGAGCAGGCAGGACTATTATGCATGTTGAAGTTTCGAAAAGAAGAATAGTTTTTTTCTCAGAGACAATTTGGGGTAGTGGACCCTAACTGGTCCAAGCCCCAAAGTTGACATCAGATATTTAAAAATTTACACACTGCAGTAAGATGCATTCATACACACACCCACATACAAACTCCAAGAAACTTGCCTATTTTGTACTGTGCATATAGATGACAGAAAAAATGAGCCAGTCAGTCCTTTGAAATGCATATACACACACACACACGTGTAGAGCAGGTTCCCTAAGAACATTCAGTGGTAAGTGATTCAATAACATTACAACTTCACCTTTTGTCGCAATATGCAATTATGAAACACAATAACTGAATGAAAAAGTCGAGTACAAAAGTATAGATCAACCACCAGCAATTAATAGAATAACATAAACTAGGCAACCATGAGGCATTTACTTTTCTAATATCATTTGGATGTATCCTATTTGCTGACGCAGGATCGACCTTCCTAAGGAGATCCAAATCACAAGTTGAGTCCTCACAAGTTTGATTGCTGCTTAAACAGGTAACAGCATGTCCTAAAACAGGTGATCACAATGGTAACAGTGAGAACAGTAGCCATTACAGCATCATGCACCCAGAAAATAAAAGAAAAAAGAGCATTAGTATACTTACCAAAATACTCACCTGAAATACATTCATCCATTTCTTCCATCAGGTCATCAAGTAAGAATGGGCTCACAAGGGCCTGTCCATGTGTGCAGAGGCATAGATATACAAGACAATCCAAGAACAGAGAAACAACATAAAATAAGCCAGTATGAAAAGATGAGTAATATTTTGTCTATGGCCAAACTGCTTGGCCCTAATATATAAACTTATAAGGTGGACAAGAATTTCTGAAGTTCCTAATTTGGGACTTTGGCCTCTTGAAACTGCCATATAGATATCAGCACTTACCATGACAATAATACCTGTATCTTTCCTATGAGAACAGGTAACTAATTTTCAGAGGCAGAGAACAAAATCAAGCCAAGAAAGCATCTTTCCACAGGAGGAAAGGTTCTGGTGCAGACTGAATTGTAACAGCAATGCTATGACAGAGAAAAAATGCTGTCAAAAAGAAAATAAGCCTGCTTCGACGCTCCTCATATTAAAAAAAAGAACATATTCAACCCTTTTATAAACCCTTCCCTCAACTCTTATACCTGGGCAACCATAGCTCTTCAAGGTCCGATTAGAATCCCATGATCCATGATGTGTATCCACAACCTACTCTCTTCCATCCTGATAATGGCAACCTACACTCTAATCATTGTTTAGGAACTCTGTCATGCAATATGATAACAATTTTGCAGTTCCAAACTTCCAACCAATCTGTTGTCCATCTGGAAATTCAAAATATGAGGCCCAGGGTCAAACGGTTAACCTTTGACGATATCTTCCCATGCCATCAGTTAAGAATACAGACTGCATTAGAAACTTCTAGCCAAACCCTAACGAACTGTGACTGAACTTGTGGTTGCTTAAGTCATATGGACAAAGAACAAACAGTTAATGGTACAAAAAATTCAAAGCAAGCAAAGGGGCGTAGAAGGAGAGAAAAAAAAGTTCAAACCTATGTTGTTACCTGGATGTAATAATTTGTACCTCCCACAATTACTGGTAAATGCTTCCGAGACAATATACTGTCGATCACCTGGAAACAAATCATAAACAACTGTTGAGACTTGGGTCTGATGATAAACATAGCCCGAAACAATGGAAAGATTAAAGAGGATTATTTTGCTCGAAAAGCTAAGTTGTCAAAATCAAAAGCTGGACACAGGTTGTTCAGGCCACTAAAAAGACTAATTGGGACTGATGGTTCAACGGCCTTGGCTTTTGACTAGGTTGGCCCGCCGAGGCACACAAGTGAAAAAATGTCTTAGACTCCTTTTCCCTTTTTTTTTCCTTCATCGGCTTATACCTTTCTTTGTTCACTTGTTCTTCGTTTTTACCATGTTCTCGTTCTTCTTTTTCTTCTCCTCCTTCTCCTCTTTCTCTCTTTCATTTACTGTTTCTAGCCCATCTAGGCGTCGACTAGGTGCCCAACAAGGCACCGCCTATGCCCTACTGAAAGTCCACTGCCTACTAGTTGCTGGTTTGAAACTCAAGTTGGTTGATAACCAACTCAACCGACTAGTCAGTCAACTAGTCAAGAATTCAACATCTAAGCAGAAAAGGAAAATTTATATTGCACAAAGTCACAACTCACAAGTGAAGTTTTCCACTTTCCAGATAGGACACGTGTAAGTGAAGCATCAGCAAACACACGATTATCCGTGGAGGACATATGCAACAACAGACAGAGATGCTCTCTAATGCCCCGTAAGTTCAATAAACAATGAGCACGAGACTGAAAACAGAAGAAAAAACAAACATGGAAATGTAGAGAATGCATAAAATACGCACAGGAATGGCCATATCACGAAAATCCTTTGAAGTGAATTCCACATTAGCACTAACAACCCCCAAAAGATGATGTGGAACACCTACATCAACATGTTCACGGGATGTTAGCTTAAGACCAGAACAAATAAGATTACCAACAAGTCCAAAAGCAACTAAAAACAGATATTTACAAACAAAATAACAATTAGCAGCTAAGAAACGCGTCTTTGTACTGATATATTGGTATTGGTGCCAATAAGGAGCATCTGGTGCTGACGATAATCAATACTAATTCCTCAAATTACAAAGAAACACTTAACAGAAAAGGGCTGAGACAGTGGATTATGTCACCTAACGGCTAACACAAACAAACAAAAGAGAAACGGATTAAAAAACTAGGTGTCATCAAATAGAGTTTCGCAAGACTGTTAATACTGACTCACTAAGACGAGTGTGAGGATGCTTGGGGCAGAAAAAAACTTAAGACACCGACATACTCCAAGAAGTAGTACCCTACTTTCCCCAGCTAAGTGCATCAAAAGCATCAAACACCCAATCAACGATGTCATACCACATCATGTCTAAAGCTAATGGAGGAACGACGCCATAAGTTAAGACATCCTACATTTCTCGGACAAGTGTAGATGTCTTAGTTTCTCCTTATCTAAACTATCAACTTCTTCTTTACCTCATTGAATCAATATCACTAAGCAAACATGCGATAAACCCAGTTTTACGTGAGTTTGTGAATTCAAACCATATTTATCAAATCGAAGAAAGAAAGCACGTCATTCGTATGAAACAACAGATAACCAAATGCAGCACAATTTCTCCCAAATTGTCCGCCCTTTTCTGGAAAAGCGGACGTATCAAGAAATGTTTGAGTTAGCATATCACCGCCTCCAACTAAAAACAGAATACTGAAGGGCAGAGAGAGAGAGACAGAGAGAGACCCTTTTGGTCTTCGGGCGGGACCTTGTTCGTTAGGATATCCAGTCCTTCGTACACCTAGTTGCAGGAAAAAAAGGACACTTACATAGAAGAAAATTATGTTGAAGAGGAAAAAGAGAGAGAGAGAGAGAGAGAGAGAGAGAGAGAGAGACCTGCATAGAGTCGGCGTTGACGACCTCGACCGGAAAGTGGGAGGCTAGGTCGATGGCGAGTCGAGACTTGCCGGAACCGGTGGCTCCGACGACTACCACAATTTTCGGTTTAGGGTTGCCTAATGGAAAGAGCAGGCCTCCGCCTTCCCCCATCTCTACCTCTCTCACAATCGATTTCCCCCCGCCATTCATCAGGTGGCAGCATAAGACTCCGGGCTTCACTATATGGGCGGCAGTATCTAGCTTTCGAATACGCTCTCAGCAGCGAGCAACCTGCGTCATTTGCGTCAATAGCAGGTGCCTACCTTATAATACTGGCGTGTTGATACTTGGTCAGCGAGGCCGTCCTGGAAAAGGCGAATTTTGGATCCATGAGTTCTCGGATTGGACCTCCTCTTGACATCATATTCTTTAAAAATGTAAAGTATATGACTGGGAAGGTAAAGTCTAAACTCAGATCCTTTTTGAAGGTCGGAGTGTTCAATTTTACTACCTTAGATCCTAGATTTAAAGAGATCTAAGATTTCAAGATCTTAAATCTGAAGATCGTAGAATATTGGTTTCTAATAAGAATATGAAATCTTACATTTGAAAAATACTATGTAGATGTGTAATGTTGCATCTCTAAATTCATGGACTTAATCGAGTCTGACCCTCCTCCGTTCCGATTTAAGATTCATTAATTTACAGTACAATGGTAACTCTAAATTTACTGTTCTCAAATCGACAGTTTATTAAAAGCATAGACATAAGGTGAGTCTTGTTCAATCACACCCTCGGGTCTAAAATTTGAAATTTGATTTCTCGGTCTCTAACACACCAAATTTATGGGCTTGAGATCTGGAGCCCATGTCACATTTGCTCGCATAACAAGTTTAAGAACTTTGATAGAAATGTAAGGCTTCTAAATAATAAATCATCGACACCACTTTATGGTTAAAGGTCCATGGTGGCCTCTCGTGGTTTAGGAACTACTCAAGCCACGTTAAATTATTTCTTTTCATCTTTGTTTTCATGTTTTTCAACATTGTATTAGGGTAGGAAAATGTCCATATATCAAACCAATATATAATGCGCAGTGCGCACAGAGAGGAATAATCCTAACTTTAAAGCGAGACTCAAATTAGAAAAGATTCTGCGACAATGGAGAATGAAGGCACTTCCTGAAATAAATGTAGGACTGGACTAAAAAGTAAAAAGATTGCTACCTTTCATCAAAGTGATGATCCGGTTCATTTTCAAAGTCATCGGCAGCAAACCTGACCTTTCTGAACTATTGTCCAGCCTGAAGGGGGAATGAAAAGATAAATGTGACGGCTCTTTAACTGTGTGATGAGAGTTTACATGAAGTACATGACACATCTAATTAGCATGTCATCAATGTTACAAGTGGCTGCAGAATCTCGATTTAGACCGAGGTGCTGTAACAGCTCGTTTAACAGAAGGATACGTTGCATGACTGCTGTATAATGAATCTCAAAACCACTCAAAGGATAAAGGCCTATGGTGGACGTTCGTAGCTTAAAGACCAGCCACGTTAAATGATCTCTTATCTCCATTTTTATGTTTTAAGGAAGAAAGGTCTGGCAAATGGGTTTCATTTTGATGCCAGGTAACGCTCAGAAATTTTTTTATAAGGATTGATGCAGCGATGGAAGTTGCTGCTTGTGCTTTTGGCCTCTTAACTGCTGCTGCTTCTTTTGCTGTTCAGTCTGTTTTCCTTCTGTACACTTTGATTTCTTTTGAACAAAGAAAGCGTCTAAGCCACCAGCAGTTGGTTTCGGTGTTGCAGTTGTTTCCTGGCGCCGGATCTGCGTAAACCCACTTTCCCACCGAAAAAAAAAAGGATTATTCATTCCATTAAACCACGCCAAGACACATAATTAAGGATTACACTAGGTGGACAGATTTTTTACAAGTAAATGCGTGCGGTACCCTAGAGTAGTGGAAACATGTTCCGACGCGTACTCGTAGGCTTTCATAAAGTTCTGAACAAACGCTGCTAAGCAACGCCGTGTCATCCTTCTTTCTTCGTCCGTCCCCGGAAGCCGTCTTTTTTTTTTTTTACGTGCTATTCTAGAAACCTAAAGCACAGAGAGCGAGCGAGGGAAAAAATGAGTCTGGTTGAATTCTTTAACCAATTAGGGCATAACATAGCTGGTTGGGCAAGAGGAACGTAATGAGTGTCATACTTGTAAGATTCTGGTGGGTGTTGCACGAGACGTTAAATTTGGGGGAGCTGAGTGGTTTAAGGAGACGGGTGTTTGCACACCCCCTTTCTCTCTCTGTATATATATATATATATATATATATATATATATATATATATATATATATATATATATATATATATATATATATATATATATATATATATTCCATACCCCTAGGTCAGGGATAACAGCTAAACCCTTCAAATTTCTTCTAGAAAAAATATTTTAGCAAAAAATAAACAACCCAATACGTTTACAGAAACCAATTTAACATAAAGCATGCTTTAATTCAAATATGAAAAACTGGTTTGATGTTAAAGAACCATGCATTGATCAACTTTTGTAATTTACACACACATTCAGTTTAATTGGGGTATGCCAACTTCCCGTTATGGTTAACTAACTCCACGAATTGATTGAAACCTAGTTTTAGAGATCCAACGATCAACGCGTCTGTTCAATGCATGAAGCTGTGCTAGGGTTTTAACAATAAGCTTGTTCTAGTCTGGAATAGGACACCAACCTGTTGATAGTCATGCAACCATAGGCCTTCTAAAACTAAGACAAGCTACCTTCCTCCACTGTCACATGAGGGGCATATTTATCTACTATCTGCTGTGTGGGCTTTCATCTAAAAGCAAGAAGCTTAAGGTCTACGATGAACAAACTTAAGATCCCTAATAGATGCAAACAAAAAATTGGTAAATCTTGCAACTCCAAGCAAATGCAGAAGAACCAAAAGAACTAAAACTGATATTTGTGTATTGTATGCCATAGATACAACAGAACAGGTGAACTACAACGATAAACATAAGATTTACCAAAACTGAAAAAGCCCGTAACTACATCACCATCGATCTAAAATAATGGTGTTTACATGTTTTTGCTTTCATCAATAAAACAAAATTCCCCCTCTGACATGCACAAAATTTAGCAAATACAGGATAGGAAATTGCTAGTCTTATTCTACAGAATGGGCCGGAATGAGTTTTAAATAACCTCCAGAATACTCCAGAAGAGCCTACCCAGGATTCCTTGCACAAAAGGCTGGTTTAAAATAATTGTCAACAACGAAAATTTCTGTTCTGCTCATCTGTGTGAGAATACTGGAACCCAGCCAAGTGTGAATAAGGATCTTCATATTGAGGTTGTGCAGATGATGCAGATGGAGCAATCGAGGGTGCATAAGAACACATGTTTCCAGCAGAAATCTGAAATCTGGAGTCACGATAACGGTGACGACGTTGATCACTAACTGCAGGTCTTATTACCAAATTGGAATGCAAAGACTGCGAGCTGAATCCAGTTTCAGAATCATGTAAGCTTGGAGGTAGCCTGAACAACCCTGAACAGCTAATAAAGGGCAGCTTCATGCTTTCTTCAGCGATCTTAGCCTCGTCACTTGTAGCAACTATTTTACCCTTGCTGAGTGATGACTTTTCCAATCTCGATTGGAGGGAAAATCTAGCCAGCTGGAGGTTCTTCAACACGCCCTCTAAATCATTAGGCGAAGTGCTACTAAAATGACTTTGTGATGCAGAAGCCACCACTCCATTCTGGTTAGCTGAAGATCCACGCCATGACATTTGGGATCTTAAGCTGCCCGGTGTACTTGGGGAAGGCGTTTCCACATAAAACACTGGTTGCTTCCCTTTGCTCAAGGCAGTATATGAATCTCTACGTAGAACATCACCAAATTTTAACTCATTTGGAGATGTCTTCCCTGATATATTGCTGTCTGCTGGTGCAAAACTGTTAGAAACTAAACCCGTTGCAATATCTCTACTTCTGTCAGCTGGAATAGCCTCAAAAGAATGTTCATTCTCATGACTAGGTTTCCAATTTGATCTTATTTCTGTTTTTGCAGTGTCTTGACTGATCCTGGGCAGGACATCATGTACACAAGTACTGATCACTGATTCTCTATTGCAGTTTGTTTCTGGCATTGATCTCATATCGGCAACAGAGTTCTCAATATCAACTGATGCAGCTTGTGTGATGGCCTTTATGGAAGCAGCAGGATGCTCGGCAGGTTCAGGGAGAACCTATAAAGTCCATACCAATTTCTCAGTAACTGAAAAGTAGTGGTGTGATAACAGAGATGATGGATGCAGTGATGCACAAACAGACATTAATTGAAAATTGCAGTATTAATGATTAAATATTCAAAGAAAATATTTTACCTTCAGATATTTTTCCTGCTCATGATGCTTATCCTACAAATCATTTTTCTCATGAAAGTTCTTTCCAATGCATGGTAAAGCAAAGCCAAGAGAGGAATGAAAATCCATTTCTACTAAGTACTAAACTACAGTAGATCCAGAGGTTTTTAGGCCTACCATATTAGAAATGGTGACATCTTTGGCTTTCTCTTCCTGGTCATGTTGCAAGTTTTCTTCTGATTGGCATTGATCTACAATCTGGGTCTGTTGCTCCAGTATTCTTTCCATCTTTATATCTTCGTCTCTTGCACTTGCATCACTGCCAGAGTCTAACCTACTGCCTTCTTCAACTGTTGGTATGTCCTGTGTATCCTCTGGAAAAACTTTTGCGCAACAATTTTCCTCGCCAGATGTTTGCTCTGGTGTAGTCTCTGAACAAGGAGGCGGTCCAATCCCATCTTCCATGTCATTTGGATGACCTTCCACAAGAGTCTCAGATTTTGAGCAGTCTGTATCTCCTTGCTCCTTCATGCTACCAATTTCCCGACGTTTTATTTGGCGACATGACTTGCCCAAGCGTCTCTTGGGAGAAGAAGCAGTAACTGAAACGAAATTCCCTTGTTTCTGTCTTACTGCTAATTCATGGCTCTTTCTGGATCCATTTCCATGAGAGCCTGAAAAATGACTTTCAGAGCTAGTCCAAGACAAACTGGCAGGGGTGGATGGAGATGCATTCAATTTCTCCAATTCAACATCTTTGACTTCATCTCTAATGGCATCTGACAGTGAACATGCTTCTATTTTTTCAATTCCAAGACATTCGACGGTCAACAGTTTCTTTTCCTCATATTCACATGAAATTGCTTGATTCCCAGTTTCTGATTCACCTTCATCAGAATATTCTACAATTCCACCATCACGCAGTATGGAGAGAACCTTTGCAGCAGCCTTCTCAGCCTTCTGTTTCTGATTGTTCACAATCTCGAGCTGTGTCTCTAATTCATAAACCTAACAAAGAAGTCCACAGAAGGTGGAGGAAAAGAAACAAGGAAGAGAACAATGGTCAGTGGTAAAACTAGAAACATCTGGTATGACAACCGCACCAATCCTTGCATCATTAGATAAATGGAGCTAAAGACTACATAAATAACTTAAATTTTGTTACAACTAAATGGAAAACATAAAGAGTCCCCAAAAGTTTGACCACAAGATGACCACATGTTCAAGTTTATGCATACATAGAAATTCAAACACAAGTGAAAAGAATAAAATAAAAGGAAAGATCGTTAAGGACTTGGAAGGAAGCAGTAAGAAGTAGCATGGACTGTGAAGTAGCAGAAACATCCCTCTGGATATTAGATAATGGAGAATTAGGATTCAAAAAGCTGACTCGACATACTTCGGACAGGACTGGATGATGGAGGTACATGTGTGTGTGTGTGTTCTTGTGCGTGCAGAGAGAAAGTCCTACACTATCTGACATGCTTGAATTCTGGATACAACATAAAACATGTGGAGTAGCACTCTGGCGCTCAAAGAAGGTTTAAGTTAGCATGGTAAACAGTAACTGGAAATACTATACAGAGAACAAATGTATATAACCTGCACTCAGCTGGATGTGCTTAGCTTCCACATGATGCATCCAAAATAAAAACAGGAGCACGACAGAGGAACAAAATAGTTGTCAACAAATTAGTCAAATACGGAAGTATTTCAAAAAATCATCAATTTTCAAAAACCGTTTTCATCAAGTGAGAAACATTATTCATGCACATGCATGTACATATGAATGAAACTCACATCTGCTTATACATACACAAAAAACATAAATATTGGTCTCCTATTCTTTAGTAGCCTCATTGATTTTCTATAGTTTAGATAAAGGTTATTGGTATTTAATTAAATAAATATAGAGAAGATTAACAAAGAATCTTACTAGAGTAACAAGCATTAAACTATAAAATTTTGATGTGAATGTTCAGTAACACCACATGATGCATCAAAACTTTCCTTAGAAAAACAAAAGAGAAAAATACAATGGCACAATAAGCATCAGGTGTGCTTCCTATTGACCAGAATTGGCAAAATCATCCAGCAATTGTAAGAACAGAATTCTACTAGAAAGTGTACTAGCTACTACCAAAAGAAGTGACAGTCAAAGTTAAATATACTTGGTCAGGTCCTGTCTATGAATTCACCATGGTCTTCATACCATGAAATATGCATCCCACTTGCAAAGAGTGAGAAAATCACTAGGGGACATTACTGTTGTTAGTGCAGAAAATAAGAACACCACGTGTTTCCTTCAAAATAAATTCGAAAAGCACATGCAACCAGAACGATGGGAGGATGTCATATATATCATGCGTGTGGCTATTGTTTGATGCAATAGCTAAGTGCTTGGCTGCAATTACAAATCAGGGGTTTGCCCACAATGCAGCTAATTCTCGCAAAAGACAAAAGCCACTTACCTCAGCAGTCTGAGTTCTCGATATAGACATCATGTATGTTAAAAAAATAAACAAATAACAAACTATATACATGCTGAAATTGATGGATTCTACCCACAAGGTTTCACAAATTTAACACTGTAGGCACATTTATCATGATCTATTTGCTAAGCATAGACACTTGAAATATGTTTTTTTGGGATAAAAGAATGTCTTTTTTTGGCTAAAATATTTATAGAATTTTAGGCCGTTGTTTTTCAAAACCCTTATAAAACCCACGTATTTATATAAGAGTTGATTCATGCAAGATCAAACATGTAGAACATAGCCCTATTGTGACCTTTTAAGAAAAATTGGACAGAAATGTCATAAATTTCAGTTTCATATTTCAATGATCTTAATCAGGTTATTTTATGTGTACATGCATGTGGTGAAAGTAAATCTTCTGAATAGTTACTCTCAAAAATACGAAAACACGTTTGTACATGCGGACATAAGAGAGAGAGAGAGAGATGAACAGAAGAAATGATCTTCTACCTAGGGAAGACAGACAAGAATTAAGCAAAATTACATGAAAAATCTACATGTCAAATCGCCGGAGCAGTAAATAGACTAAATCATCTACCGGGGTTGATCAAAGAAGAAAATGTGATGGAAATCGAGGAGGCTCAAGAACTCGAAATTTGAACGAACCATATCAATAGAAGGAGCTTCCCGACACCTAAAATTGTCAAAAGAGACAAACAAACACAAATACAAGAATAATCAGAGATTCAGAAACGCATTGGAAGCCAGTGTTTTACTCGTGCAGCCAATTGATCAGCTTTCTGCCTGGCGATTTTCGATCTTGACCTCTCCGCCAACAACATGGAGCGAAGGGACTCGACCTTCCGCTCCGCCTCATCCATTCTCTCCGACTCCCCACCTCCTAATTCTCCATATCCTTGCCACCCATCTTACAGAAACCCGAAATTATCACCTCCTCTCAGTGAATGTCCACACTGCGAATGAAAAAGAAGAAAAGAAAATTACACGGTATTTTAATCTCAACGAAATTCAACGGACCCAGATGACAATCCTAGAGAAAATCCCGATTCTCCACGACTCTCCATGCTGGTATTCGGAAAAGGTACATGAAAAAGACAGAGAAATGAAGAAAAACTCACCTCAAGGTAGTAGAAACTCGTGCTTCACCAACATCGGGAAGACTCCATGACCGAGAGGAGACGGTGGAAGAGCTCGCTCTCTCTCTTCCGATCGCGTCAGTGTGAGTGTCAAGCAGACGACCCAAGCCCTCTTTGGGATGTCTTTACTGAGAACACTTAAATAAGTAGAATGACCCAGCTCGTAGATCCTCTCCCCATCACAAATTCCTCAAATGGACGCAATGAAGCGGAAAAGTACACCACAAAGTATATCGTTTTTCTCTTTTCGCTAAGAAGGGTAAAAATCTCTGACTCAACTTGCGCGTTCTATTTTGGTGGTGTGGCAGACGACGCGCACCTGTATCTTTCAACTCGTGGCTTTACATCCAGATCGCAAATTTTCTTGCGTGTTTTCTACCACAGCGGCCAATGACGCAACTTAAAACCACCATCCTGCTCTGCAGACGTTACTCTATGTAGCGACTTGGGCATGGACCCTAATTGGAGCCACTATGTCAACGGTTTTAACCAAATTGACATATCGAAGGTTTTAACCTTTTTGTCAAAGTCAAGGTCCAGGTCTATGTAGTATTTGATTCTTTGTTCAATTGACAGATTCAAATCCATCGCTCCCTCGTTGCGTTGCTACTGCACCAAACTCGGCATAAGCTAATCTTTACCAGGCAGGCGAGGACTGTCTGCAAAAAGTAACCGCGGGCGGTTGCCGTCTCTTGGCGGCATTAAAGGGCACAATAGTCTTTTTCATATCGAGCAGCAGCCGTGGTCCTGTAATTATGGACCAGGATTGAACAGCGGATGTACGGAAAGCAAGAAACAGATCGCATGTTCTCCATAGTGACTAAAATATCCTTGCTGGGGACATCATTTCCCCGATCCGAGGTACGGGACTGCTGATCCTTGCCCAAACGGGACCAGTTCCTGATCCCCAAGAATTTGTACATAATTCCTGCAATTTTTGAATTTGGACAGGAAAAGCACGACAAAAATCAGGAACTTGGTCTTCTTTGAGCGCATTTGTGTATACCTAACACGTTAGTCTTTGCTTGAGCTTAGAAGAGACGTTTGGACAGGAAAAGCACGACCAAAATCAAGAACTTGGTCTTCTTTGAGCGCATTTGAATATACCTAACACGTTAGTCTTTGAGTAGGGGCTTCGGCCTTCTCTGGAATGGTCTCTAATAATAAGTTTAAGTCATGAGATTGAATAAATTTTATTGGTCCCATAAAGCCAAAGAAGAAGCGGCACAGTTTGTTCACTATGCCTGCCCAAAAAATGGCGGGTCACCAAAAAAAAAGAAAAAAAAAAGTAACTGCCCTCCATTGTAAAGTTGCCATTAACTTACAGCGTTGGCAAAATCAATAGGGCATCTTTCAACTAGCCAAGGTCTGCTCAGCCTTTGTCGAAGATGCTGGGCAGAAATGTGCATGGCTAGGCATATTTGGAGCTACCTCACTCAACTTATGGGCTTCATAAAACTAAGTAGTTGGTTTCTTGGAGCATACATAAAGTCCACCGGTCATCCAGTAAGCTGGACTCTACCAAATGGGTCCAGATCAAAACAATCTGCATGCTCCCGGTTAAATAATAGAAATATGTTCAAAATAACAAACAAGAGTGAGATGACACTGAATATTGAATTGAACCTTTTTTCTCCTCCCCATTTCTTCCTTGGATTTTAGCTCTCTTACTTCAATTTGGATTTTGGATACTCGATCAACTTGGGATCCAAATTAATTGCCCCATGTATTGGGTTCACGACTGTGATGTGATGACCATCATACTTAGTTTGTTCGAAAGCCATAACATAAATAACGAAGTTCTATATGTTACGTTCCATGATTGAATTATCAGGTACTACTCGGGTTTTTTTTTCATAATTTGTAAATAATATTTTATGACAAAAAAATATGCTACAAACTAAGGGGGTACTTAGATGACAACCTAGAACCAGGTTTTGCCCCAAAACACCATTTCAAAAATGTTTGGGTGACATTAAAACTGGGTTTTGTCAAAAACCTGGTTTTCAGGAAAACTTGCTTCCCCCTAGGTTTTTTCCAGGCAATACTTATTTTTTTGTCTATCTATAAACCAAGTTTTTCACTCGTCATCCAAACCAAGTTTATAAAACTGGGATTTTCAATCAGGATTTCACAAAACTTAGTTTTCATAAAACCGTGTTTTTTGAGGGTGCCATCCAAACACTCTCTAAGTGGTCCATAAAGTTGTGTGCAAGGCTGCCTACTTACACTTGGGGCATGCATTTTAAACAATCTGGTAAAGCTTAGCACAGCTGATCTCCAATTCAAAAAGTCAAAACCTTGATTAGTCTGTAGATTTTAAGCTTGCATCTACCATAGGTTACATGTTTTGTCATACATAACACATAAGTGTATGCATTTTATCTTAACTAAATGTGCACCAACCTGCTATGATGTTAGAAATATAGAACTCACTCATAGTAGAATTGCAACTGAATATATACACGGAAGGTTGGGTCTAGATAATGAACACATGCTTAGCTAACATAATGGCAGCTGCCCTTGACTCCACTTAATATTGGGTTCAGTTCATTGAGCAAGTTGGTTTATCTCATTTTATTTTCCCTATCACTGACTTGGGCAGTTGCGTTATGCAAATGAGTTCGATCGATCGGGTGCGAAGGTTTTGACATTTTTAATAGTGAGCAATTGAATATTGTTCTCACCCTTGTGGCGTGTTTCATTAACCTTAGATATGAGGCCCCAGGCGGTATAAGAGTTTGCGATCTTACATTTAAAATATTCTTGAATTTCTAGCAAGAATCTCACATCCTTTTTCTGGAAGTTGCATGTATTACATCATTATTTGTAAACTTTGCACCTTGAAATTCATTTGATCTCGAGTTAGTACTCCCCTTGATTTTATAAGATATATGAATTTACGTAATATGAAGGAAGGCTCTATACAAGATCAGGCCCTCAGTTGTAAGATTGACGGGGAATAAAATGCTCGGTCTCTTCATCTGCTTGTCGTTCACATGTGTGTGTGTGTGTGTGAACGACAAGCAGATGAAGTGAGTGCAAAAAGATTTGTTGTGCATGTCAAATTGTAGGCTGCGGGCTTTGTAAGGATGCTGTGGTGATGTGGCTTTAACAAATGATTCCAACTAATTGGCTGCACATCAGCACATGCCAAAACTTTCTTGAACCATTCATCACGTTGACTAGAATGGACGGCAGCGAGTTGCAAGCTAATAGTGCAATTATTTGATGAACTTGAACTGTTTCAATCCATTTTACGCTTGTCAACAAAACAATCGAGAAAGATCAACTGGAAAAAGGTTCTCACTAAAGCATTTTTTTCATCACCAACGCGAAGTATCTTTAATTTTATGTGAGGTTTTCTTTAAATAATATTATCCTGCCAATCCATGAATTAAGCTTAAACTTTCTGCACACGCACACACCCACCCACACACACACACACACACACACACATATATATATATATATATATATATATATATATATATATATATATATATATATATATATAGCATGATTACTTTTTTTTCCGTCATGATACTCTCGAAAACGGAGCTCAGCAAGTGGAATGTGGCTGAGCAATTCTTTAAATTTTGTAGGATGGACTTCAACTTTATTCACGCCACATGCCGTCTCGTGTACCCTCAATGAGAGGGTTATCTTTGTGAGATTTTGAGTATTCAAGCGTGAATTAAAGCATCTCAATTGCGACATGGACTTTCAGAAAACTAGAAATCAAAGACGGGCCAAGACGCCGGCCCCCCAAAAAAGTAGAGTCAAACATGGACCAGCGACGCCGACCATGCATCTGACCGGGCCCGTGCTTTAGAGCAAGACGATCCTTCAATCTTGGTCAACGGTCCGTGCTGCCCCAAGTCAAGGTAAGAAGCCGAGAGAAACTAGTAAATTTGAATAATAAAGAAAAGAAGGATCTCCTCGTTGTATATGAAGATGGTCAAAAGCTGTTGCTGCTGCTTGGTCGTTCAATAATTAATGCCAAAGAGTATAAAGTGCACCATCAGAGAGTCGCTATAAACTTCTCCAAAACCAAAGGATTAGTTCTATACTAGCTGGATCCATTGTACACGGCACATTGATACGAGCCGGTTTTGTTTCACCAATCATCATAAACTCCAGAGCCACTATTGCATAGATATCCTCTAGAAGAGACTAGAGTACAGAGGAACAGATGAAGATTTTAATCTTGGTTCTAATACCCCACGCACACGCATACATAGAGATCGACACGACATTAAGGTGGTGAAAGCTATCGGGAAAAAAGAGTGCTTAATGGGCAGGCATGACCATTAGTTTCCTCTTTTTTATCATTACTTCATCTCTCTGATCTGCAGTCCGCGCTCGTTCCATCCCCTTCCGCTCGTCATCTTCTTCACCTCGCCAACCAGCACATCAGTCTCCCCATCATCTTTCTCCTTCATCTTCTTAGCCATCTCCTTCGCCTTCCACCTCATCTTTCCACCCCTCTTTCCCCCCTCCCCACCAACCATCACCTTCCTCATCCCCTCCGCCACCTTCTCCATCCTAAACCTCCCATCCCTTTCTCTCTCTATCTCCACCCCAAGGCCCAGCTCCCCTACCACCAGCTTTGCATTGAGAGGCTGGTCCAAGTGCAAGGGCAGAGCAATGAAGGGCACCCGACAGCCCAGCCCCTCATTCAGGGACCCCCATCCGCAGTGGGTCAGAAAGCTTCCAATTGAGGGGTGGCTCAGTATTTCCATTTGTGGGATCCACTGATTCGCCACCATTCCTCTCCCCTCAACTCTCTGCATGAATCCCTCGGGCAGTTGTCTCTCCATCCCCTCCTTCTCCTCAGATACAAATCTGACTGCCCATATGAAGTTCTGCCTCGATAGCTCCAGACCGAGTCCGATCTCTGTGATTTCTTCCTTTGACATGAAATATTCCGTACCAAATGAAACAAAAACCACAGAAGAGCTCCTCTTTGTTCCAAGCCAACTTGTGAACTTGCATGGCAGTGTTGCTGAGTGGTCGGTTGCCGGTTGATTAAGCAGACTGCCTACTGTGATCACCCTTTTATCGGTTACGAGCGGAAGATAATCGACAAACTTTCTTTCAATCTCTCTGGAGCTTCTTATGAAGATCACATCTTTAGACTGATCGACGCATTGATCAACTCTGTCTATGTCCCTGATGCCGTTTGCTTCACTGCGGAGCATTCTATTGTTGTTCTCTACTTCATGCTCAAGGAAATGCATGGTTTTGAAAGGGAAGATGTTTTGGTCGTGACCTTCATGCCTGGAACGACCATAAGAAAAGCAAATAGCACTAGTTGATAAGAAGAGCACGGCGGGGATCGCCCATGGTTGGAGGAAGTCATAAATGACAAAGTCAGGGTTCAGAGCCTGTAGGATGTCTATAAAAGCAAGGCTTGCATAAATCAAAGGCCTTCTTAAGCAGAGGCAAGCGACCTTTCCTCGGCAGAACAAGTAAACGTTTGGCGCTTGCGGCAGAATGCTTAGGCTTGGTGTCACAATCAAGTTCCACTTATCTTCTACAAAAAATTCGGAGTTGCCTTTTGCTTTTCTACGGCCAAGCTACGGAGGATAACTTTTACTAACATTACGGTCCAACTTTCTCATCTACTCTTACTTGTATAGGTGAACAGACTCCGGCAAAAAACGGGCCCTTTCCTACATGGCAGTTCGGCTAAAACTATGGGCTGCAGTGCTAAGATTCATGACGTTAACACGTGACATTTGTTTTCTTGGTACTTAAAAGTAGGTGCAGTCCCCACAAGACAAGAGAGTCGTCTCTTATCTTTAAATGTTCAACGTGAAAATGTCTATATATATATATATATATATATATATATATATATATATATATATATATATATATATATATATATATATATATATATATATATATATATATATATATAGAGAGAGAGAGAGAGAGAGAGAGAGAGGTCAACTCTTCAAGCACACCTTTACTTGCAACACATTAGAAATTTAGAAATACATGCTTGTTTTTGGGTTTGTTGTCTTCAGCCAGTTGAGTTTCTACCGTTACATCTCGTAGTTGGTATGCAACAGTTAGTTTAAGTATAAATTTGTGGGCTGAAGGCGCCAAACATTTCAACTGCCGAAGCTTTTGTCTTCCTTCAAAAAGCTGCAGCTAAGTCCTGAAAACCAAAATGTCAAAGTGTTATTTTATATATAAAATTTGAGCTTATACACACTAAATTTGTTTTTAATGTGTACATTTTCTTCAAATTAATGACTTTTTATACGTTTCTCACCCTTTTGGTTAAGATAAAGTACAAAGTATTGATTTTTGGAATTCTGTTGGATATTTCTCTTGCCGAGAACAAGATTTATTTTATTGAAGTTCAAAGTCTAAGGTAGGCTTAAATTGGGTTGCGTTGAATGTGTCAAACCCCTGGGAGAAACTCGTGACATTTTCTTCTTTTCCATTTTATGGTTCCATGAGATGTTTCTATTACAAATTGCAACTTGCATTTTATTGGGCAATTAAATCTGAAAGTACTCCCAAGGAAAAAGAATATAGAGGTGACTTAGAAAGAAAACCTTTGCTGCATATCGCACCGAAAAAGTCAGCCATCACAAATGCCTTTTCTAAACCTACAACAAGATCAAGAAGGTATCTTCCCTGGAAAGATAACAAAAAAGATTCGACTTTGGTAAAGGAAAACTAAAGTGGGAGGCTAGCATTTGCTTTAATATTAAAGTTTCCGATGATTATTATTTACAACTTGCAATACTAATGGAGTTTCATCCATATAATCGCCCTCTCTATTTTGCTACAACCAGGGTAAGATGCTGATCCACGACGTGATTGAAATTTTCACGGCTTTTAGCATTTCTTTCTTGGTCTCAAGTTATTAACATGAGTAATTTTCTCTTCATCTGCCCCTTATCAGACTGGCTAGCATATATCTGAAGATAAACTAAAGTAGCGAGAAAGTGAAAAGGTTGTATTATTCATTTGCTTGAGAGTCATGCTCTTCGAAGTAGTCAGGGGCAATTCTACGAATGCTCGTCACATTCAAGAAGCTTTTGACCCTTTTGTACCACATGAGATTTTGATTTCAACTTCCAATATCGACGAGCGTAAGTCGCAAGGTCGACACAATGTGAGTAGATTGACTACCACACGCTATACTTTCTGTTTCATACTTCAATAAAAAGAACAATGATAAAGTCATGCATGTTGAACGATAATACAAAGTCCAAGTCAATCATGCTTATACAACGTCCAAGGATGCTTTTAGATTGACAAACTTCTATTTTAATATAAAAAAGTCATAAAGTGCTCATCCTGCTGTCAAGACTTCTTTTCAAACGCCCGTCCCGCTCAATAAATCGCTGGTTGGAAAGCCAAGATGTTTTCTAAATTAAGAAAGAAAACGGGGGTGCAAAGAAGATGATAACGTGAACAAGCGCCATGCCCGTGTCAAGGTCATTCTGTTAACGTGAACAATGTTGGCATCTTGCTATTTTTCATGCTCTTACTGCATATTGGTGATTTTCCAAATTGATCAAATGAATGTTGACAAGATTTGGGGGAGTTTGGACCTCCATCCTGCTCGAGTGAGTTGAACCTGCATCAGACTCTGGAAGGGCTGGCATGTGGAAGGGCTGGCATGAGGCACGCGCAACCCACACAGTTTGCTTTCCTCTCTGAACTTTTTTTAAAACCTTGAACAATTTCTGGTCAACCCTGTTTCAAAACCCAGCTCCAGTATGAAATTTCATAACTGTAGCCGCATTCTTCGTAATCGGACCACCTTCGTTTCTAAACAAGAGGTCGTAGAAAGTACATAGATTGGTTTTGAGACCCCAGACATAAGTGGGTGGTCCTTAGCTTACCTAATGAAAATTTTTAAACTTGAACAATGGGGCCCTCACGGATTTGTATATGAGATTCTCGACAGGTATTGATCCCAAATGGTCCCTCGAAAGGTTTCTGGCTTTTCATACAGGGGCCGCCACTACTTGATTGCTACCACATGTCGCATCAATCTTGACTAGCCTCTGAATTTAGATCTGGTGATCAACCATTGTCTGATTAAATAATCGACCTATTGTATTCTTCATTGCACTTGCAGAATCTTTTCTGGTTGTCTCAGGACCAATTCATGGAATTATATTGCTAGACAATTAGCTTATTTGGATGTGACGTGATACAATAAACTTTTGGGGGCAAAATATCTCATGAAGATAAACTGCAACACAAGATCAATTTTATTTTGCATTTTATTTTGGAAGTTGAGGGTGAGTGGCTGAGGAGAGCGGCTGGTTGAAGAATTAAAAGATGCACTGTTATTATTATGATTTTCTCAAGCATGGGCTGTTAAATTTGTTTTACACTTGCCTTGTTTGTACACTAGTCAAAAAGAGAAAATGAGT